>CAODLS010707052.1:0-12647 GCA_948243855.1 Flueggea neowawraea
AAATTTTGGAGTGGTGGAAAAGGCATAAGGCGACATTTCCAACTCTAGCAATTATTGGAAAACAACTTATTGCAGTTCCAGCCTCAACTGTTGCCGTTGAACAAACATTTAGTAGTGGAGGCAATATTTTGGATGAAAGAAGATCAAGATTGACTCCCGAATCATTGGAAGCTCAAGTTTGCCTTGATGATTGGGAAATAGCCAACATACGAAGTCAAGAAGACCTTTTACATTCATCATCATTTGACGAATGGGTTAATGTCAGTTCAACAACGACGACTTTCGACTCCAATGAAGATAATTAGGTAAGTAGAGTGTAATTATATCAAGGTAAATAAGGGAACTATGTGGACTTTGATTCCTCTAAACTCTGAGAGGATACGTAGGCAATTTAATATAATTAAGTCCAAGCCCATTTTTTATTTTTTATTTTTCATATTTGTAAAAATTAATTATTTGTTGATCAAATTAAGTCCAAGCCCATTTTTTATTTTTCACATTTGTAAAAATTAATTATTGTATTCTATATTTGTTTTAATTAGTTGTTGTATTGATGAAATTAAGTTCAAGCCCATTTTTTATTTTTTTTCACATTTGTACAAATTAATGACTTGTAATTGTATTAAATATTTTTTTTAATTATTTTTTAATGAAATTAGTACTTCAATTCCTTCAATTTTTATTAGTGTTTTTTATTTAAAATATGGTAGAGAATATTTATATTCACAATTACATTTAAAAATTGCAAACTGAAATCAAACCAAACCGAACCGGGGCCAAAATTGAGCACAACATCATTTAGAAAAAAAATCCGGTTCAAATCGAACCGAACTAAAACCGGAACTGGTGACCAAATCGGTCTAAATCGTTGACCAAACCGTCGGAACCAAAACTAAACCATCCAGAACCACCCTTGGGCGGTTTGGTTCAGGTTTCATACTCTTAATAAACCGGAACCGCTGGTTCATGAACCGGAACCGTATCCGCCACTACTTGTATGTCATAACTTTTAACAAATGTCACCTACTCTCTTAATTTTAAAACATTATATAATTTACACAATTTATTAAATCAATATTGAGATAACATCTTTTTAATAAATTATTTTATTTGTTCTCATTTAGAATTAAATTCACAATATTTTAGTATCAAAATTAACTCAGTATGAAAAATAATACTTTAGAACATTTTTTGGTCGGTTATATTAACATCTTAACTTAAATTTTCGACTTTTCGCTCTCTTTGGACTTGCACAGTTCGTCGAGCATCATTTTGATCATTACAAACTAGCAGTTTTTAACTTTACAAGGAATTATTAGGCAGCTCCTCTAGGTAGCCAAATAATTATTATGATCAATTTGCAATTACTCCAATAACTTTGGAATCAAAGCATATTAATGTTTTTTTGTCCTTTCAATATAGATTAAGAATCTGTCGTAGCATTCTTTTTCAGCAAAAAATTATGTAATTAAGCCTCTTAAAATATAGGTTAAGAATATTAATGGTTTTTTTATCTTTCTAATAAGTGTTTATTTGATGCAGATTTAATAGAATTAAATTACATAGTAAAAAAGTTGAAAAATTATAAAAATATATAGCAATTTTCCTTGATCATGAGGTAGTTATGAAATTACAATGAGAATTTAATTTTCAATAGAAGCAGATAGAACGAATTATAAATAAGTACGAAATTACATGAAATACTCCAGAATTTATCAAAGAAATTTAACCAAAACTAAACTCAGGTTATCCTGCTAAAGGTTATGTCAAAAATAGGGGTCCGCATTGAACTCAAACCCTAATTTGACCCTCGTTTTCCAGATCATCTAACATAATTCTCGACTTCACATTCTAATCAGACAAAAGTTAACGTGTAATGTAAATCTGCATCAGCGTACAACTGACAGCTGCACACACAACCCTCCTCTTATTACATCATTCTTGAATTGATCTTTTCGTTTATCAATTTAGTTTTCAAACTTTTGTTAGTGACTTTCATCAGTGAGCTGCATCGGTGAGTTATGACTCATGCCTTCTGCGTGACACATGGGTATGTTTCCTTGTGATGGAAGAAATTGTTGGATCAGCTTAAATACTTGAAGCCAATTATCAAAGCATCAAACATAGATGTAAGACCTTTCAAATTTTATCGCTAAATTTATCTATTGAAATATTATCCACTTTAAAGTTTGTCTATTATAGATTTTGTCGTAAAAAAAGTGCTTCGGTGACTAAAAAGAGAAATATGCTTATAAATAACTTTTAGTCTAAACACCTAAATAATGGAAAATCATGATGACACTACAATTACTAAAAATATAAATTTATGCTTGATGGAAAATTTAAAAGAAAAAATAAAGAAAGGTGCGTCGTGTGTGATGTCTTCCAACATCGGCGGAGATCAGTGGAGACAAAACCAGAACTAAGCGAAACCACTAACAAATGACCCACCGTTTCAAATAATGAGTCCTTCACTTCATATTTTATTTTCTTGATTTAATTTTCTGTGATGGAAATTTAACAGCTTGTCAATGTTGTGTGCCTTCCTTGTTACACAAGCATCAAATATTATGTCTCCGCGTGGACTTCAATAATCATACTACTCATCAATCTTTTTTCTTCATTAATTGATTAACTTTCAAAATCCAGATATTCTTTATTGTCTTTTTGCCGGTAATTAAAATACATGTCAATGTCATTTCTAAGAAATCAAACCCTACCCAACTGACCGACCACGGCTATTGCTTTTGACTTTAAGATTAATTAAGGTACTGTGTTGGTCCCTAATCACGAGATTAAATATTAATTAAGATGTAACCTTTTATGTTTAGCTCTTCCGATTCAATGTTATGACACCATTAATGAAACAAGATTTTCTTTTTGAAATGAAACAGGATTTGTTAATGCACATGAAAGTGTATCAAACATGTAGTTATGTCTCCTAGCTATGTATTCTATGCTAAAAGAGTGCCATAATACATATCAACATACAAAAAATATATGAGAAGAAGATATATTATGTGAAATTTTCAGGCCTTATTCTATAATGCCGTTTTCAGATTTGAGATCAATGGGTTTAACCAAATATACTATATGAATTTTATACAACCATCGAGCTCATAGATTAAACGACAAACACACTTCTTGTGTTGGTTGAGAATGTGATTTCAAACTGTAGGAAATGCAATTATACAAATCGGATGTTGTTTTTAATGGGTCGGTCCTTATGGATGATGACTCGGATTCTTTAGCGGTTGTAGACCCATCCTCATCTTCCTAAGGAGAGTGACGATTATTTTTGTCCGTGTGATGTGTGTCCTTTTTGCAAAAGATTGAATTTGGTTTTCTAATGAGTAAAACTTATTGTTCCCCATTTTTTTTATTAGAACTTGGGAAAACAATGTTGCCCTTTGATGAGTTTGGGGTGATCGCGAGCGTACCAAGGAATTATAATGTTCCTAAACTGAAATGAAATTCATTGGAACTAAGATTGCACTAAAAAATCTTAACTTCTACCAAACAATTGAATATGATTCAAAGGGACGAAAATCACCACTTGAGTTCTTTGCTTCTTTAAAGACAATAGCAAAAACAAAATGATAAAATGAGATTTTTATTGAAAATAAAGGTTGTGCACAAGATGTTAAAAGAAAATATAATAGATAACTAAAGTTTGAAGAAAAAAAATATAATTTAGCCCATGTGTTATGTTGTGCTGTGTTGAGAGGAATCCTGGTCCCTTTTGCTCTTGCATCTATTTATACAACTTCTTCTGTTGAATTATTCTTGGCAGCCAAGAAATCACGTTTGAATTCCATTGATTCCTTTTTGTTCCTTACAACATTCTGACTTTCCTTTCCCATCCTTGATTTGTAGTGATTTAGTCTGCTCCCCAAGAATTTCCTCTATAGTTCTTGGAGGACAAGCCCCTCTAGTCAATTGACTTTTGCTGCATACATGATTTTCTTGCCTTTCGTGCATGACTTGCAATTTTGGTAACTTGTGATCTCACTTTTCCTCCTTGAAGCTTTCATTCCTTTTTTGTCAAATTACATTTGCCCCCCCACGTGTTCTTAGTTTGAGCAAAACCATGAACACGTATAAAGTTAATACTTTGCAATTCCCCTAGAAAATTTGAAAGCCCTTTGTGAAAATCATTCCACAACATATGTTGTCTATAGAGCTTGGTCCTCCTAATAAATTTACTGCAAAACATGAAAAATTATGGTGGTTTATAATACTAACCACTTGAAATTTTATTTCTATTTCTCCTGGAAATAATGAAAAGTCTTTGCCAAGTGAAGCCTATGGTAATATTACTCTCTTGTAAAACTCCTGCATCATCTGTGGTGGCCTTGTATAAGCTGAACCAAAATAGGCCAACCACTTTTGGAAATATTGTTTTCACTTGACCCATCACCCACTTTGAACCAAAGCCAAGCCAAACCGCCAAACCCTCAGAAAACCAAGCTCTATACCTCAAAATCCAAGCCCTAAAACCAAAAGTCACTAAATCAAATCAAAACCATATGAATTAACCACTAGAAATAACCAGCTATTTAGACCAAACCAAACCTTTTAACCAAACTAGCCATTAAATAAAACCCAGCCTTAAACAAAACCAAACCATTCCTTCCTTCTCTCCATTTTGAAAACATACAAAGAGAGAACATGGCTAGCCATCTCCATTCCTCATTTGTCGCTGACGACACCAAGCTCAGCGTCCTCCATGTTACGTTCGACATCGTCATCCGTCGCGCTGTCGGAGGCAACGTCTCCACAAAGAAGCTGCATCTCGTCGTTGCTGGGAAAGTCCGCCTCCAAGCCATCGTCTGTGGTCTTCAGAACCTAGACCTTCAAATCCATCGTCAATCACTAGGAAGAACACCGAGTGCTGCCATCGCCAAGAGGAAGCCGCGCCGCTGGGGAAGAAATGCATCCCCTGATCTTTTAAGAGCAAATTGTTGTCCTCAATTGACGAAGGAGGAAAACGCCAGCGTCTCAATCCGGGAACCGCAACCACTGTCTCGAGCCATGAAGCACCACCCATCTGCTGGGACCCGACGATCCTTTTGGTAACTTCTTTCCTTTTCTCTTTTATTTTCACTCAATACGATTACTCAACACTGCTGTATTGAAGCTAGAATAGGCATGCGGCTTTGGTTATGTAGTGTCAGAGCAAGCAATCATGCTGGGGACTGTGGTTGAGTTGCTTGTCATTATCTAACATGTTGCTTTTGAATTTTGGAATCAAATGAACGAGCCAAAAATAAGGGGAAGTGCTGCCGTAATTTTTCAAAACATGTTATTTTTCTCTGCTGCCAGAAAATTAATCCCACAGAAGAAATCTTGTGAAGGCATTCACAAGAGACAAAAATCCTTGAGTTTAATTTCTGAATAAGTTCAATCTCTGATTTTTTTTCCTGTTGATAATCTTAGTGGCCAAAAAGCCTACTAAGAAAATGTCATTGTTCTGAACTGTGTTCTTGCTTTTTTCTTTGCAGACAGAAAGCTGGATGAGCCATAAAAAGCAGTCCTTTTGGCTGGCTTTGCTTTTAAATTTGCAAGTTCCTTCTTGGCTGGTTTCGCAGTTTGCCATAGAAGAATTGGAGGCCAGAAGTATGAATCACCAAAGAGTCCTCAATTTGTAAGGAGAATTTTAATTTTTAGATTTTTTAGGCATTTGTCCCCTATACACAAGCTGGTCTTGGAATGAAAATTGTTACTGTGTGACAATGTATTCTCTTGAAATAAATGAGAAATGGTCTAAGGCCAATTTCCAATTGCTTCCCTTTCTTCTCAATTTTTTTTACTAGTGGGTTAAGGAAATCAATTTCACAGGTTTGATGAGCATAATTGGATTTTTATCTCTTTTTTTCTCTTGCAGCTAATGAGGCCTGAAATATTGCAGATTGTAATAAGTAGCAAAATTCTTGTTGGCTTTAGGCTCTCTTCACCAAATTGCAGTGGTCATGAAAGCCTCCTACATTCATTCATTCATTTTTTTTTGTTTTTATTTCTATTTTTGTTTTTTGTCTTTTTTTTATTCTCTTAGGATTTATTCAATTGTTTTTTTTCTTAGGTTGCTACCATTTTTTCAAAATAAAGGGGTAGCACTCTTTTTTAACAGTAGATTAACCAAGATCTATCACAAGTGGTGCCTCTAATGGCCTCAAATTTGTCCAGTTTTCCTAATGAGAAGTATTGGTCTCTTTTATATTATCATCACTAGTGAAAGGAAAGCTAGAATTTGTTCTTCCTATGGGACTTATGCTTTTTAGTGTTCCTTCAAGCACAAGACATAAAATCCAAACAAGATAAGTCCTAATGAATGAAATAGGAGAAAACCTTACCTTGTTTGAAGGTTCCTCAAATAAAATCTTCTCCATTTTTTGTAGAGGCCCGACATTAGATTTCTCTAGAGAATGCTCTCCTGGTGGGAGCTTCTTTGGTGATCATGTTTCTTGTGGCGGCTCCTCTAGAGATTGTTCCTTTGGTGGGGATTGTTTTTTTGGAGACAATTCCCCTGGGACAACTTTTTGGGTGGTGGATCCTTTGTTAGGGATAACTCCTTTGGGGGCTATTTTTCTTGTGGTGATCCTTCTAAAAGTTGTTCCCTTGGGAACCGCTGCTCTAATGGATGGTCCCCTAAAGGTGACTCCTTTATTGGAGGTTGTTCTATTTTTTTGCACTGATGTTTTTTGGGGTTGCTCTCCAAAACTTTTTGTAAAACTCCTCATTGATATTCTGCAATTTCAGTGAGGGTTGCCCCCTAGTGTATTGTACAAATTTTCATCAATACTCTCCAATATTTGAAAAACTTTCTTAAGTTTAGACGTATCCCTTGTTAAAAGATTTTCCAGCTGAATTATTTCCATGGCCATTGTTGTTGCATTGGTCTTTTCAGCTCCGTTTCCCATGCTAGAAGTGGCAGTATCTTTATCTCTTTTTGATTTCATCATTGCTCAGTGTCCCACCGAGCGTGCTATTTGATTGTTCCCTATTTTCTTTATTAGAACTTGGAAAAACAACGTCGCCCTTTGATGAGTTTGGTGTGATCGCGAGCATATTATTGTGTTGCTAAACTGAAATGAAATTTGTTGGAACTAAGATTGCACTAAAAAATCTTAACTTCTACCAAACAATTGAGGATGATTCAAAGGGACGAAAATCACTGGGTTCTTTTGCTTCTTTAAAGACAATAGCAAAAACACAATGATGAAATATGATTTTTATTGAAAAATAAAGTTGGGTACAAGATGTTAAAAGAAAATATAATAGAGAACAAAAGAGGAATAAAGTTTGAAGAACAAAAATATAATTTAACCCATGAGAGGTGTTGTGTTATGTTGAGAGGAGTCCCTGTCCCTTTTGCTCTTGCATTTATTTATACAGTATCTTCTCGTTGAATTGTTCTTGGCAGCCAAGAAATCACGTTTGAATTCCATTAATTCCTTCTTGTTCCTTACAACATTCTGACTTTCCTTTCTCATCCATGATTTGTAGTGATTTAGTCTGCTCCTCAAGCATTTCCTTCATAGTTCTTGGAGGACAAGCCCCTCTAGTCAATTGTCTTTTGCTGCAGACATGATTTTCTTGCCTTTCATTATTGACTTGCAATTTTGGTAACTTGTGATCTCACTTTTCCTCCTTGAAGCTTCATTCCTTTTTTGTCAAATTATGTGATAAACACCTATCAAGTCTGAACCAGAGAGATCATGAGACCACTACCAATCTTTTTTTAAAAAAAAAAGAAACAAACAAAAACAGAATTTTATGTAAAATTATTGCATGAATGATTATATAAATTATTTAATTTAATAAAATTTACAATTTTAAGTATGTTAAGAAATGTCGTAATTCTTTTATATTGAGTGTTGATAAAAAATAGATAAAATTGTCAAAAATATTAAATATTGTAACAAGCTTTTAATTGGTTTTCTTTATATCTTTCCTCAACAATATTTTTCTCTTACGTATATAACAAGCTTAGGGACTATTTGAGTTATTTTAAAAGACACATATATATGCACCTACATACATAAGCAAGGCAAGAAATTAATAAAAATGTTTATCTTAAGCGTAAAAAAGAAAAGAAGAAAATTCTGGCTTTGTTCCAAATTTGAGAACCGACATAGAGAGAGAGAGAGAGAGAGAGAGAGAGAGAGAGAGAGAGAGAGAGAGAGAGAGAGAGAGAGCCAATTTCTGAATTATGAAGGTTACAGGAAGTTACATTCTGTGACCCCATTGCCTTCAAGAATATTACACTTGGAATGTTGCTACGTTTAGGGAGAAAAAAAAAGAACAGAACTTTTTTATGATCGAAGTTAGAAACCCGATATTGACAGAAATAGACACATGTAGCTGAACTGAATAATGTAACAGGACAATATGAAAGTTCACGTACAAAGACCATAGTTAATATTTTGACATTTCTTGTATGTCTCTATATTTCAATATTTAATAAAATTTAAAAATGTGAAAAATAATAGAATTCGCAATATATAATAAATAATAACAAATTGAGCGATTGTTTGACAAATATATTGTTGAAAATTATGCTCTTAGTTCATAACGATGATCACTTCACTTCAGTAAAAAATTTAAAAAAAAATTGATAAGAAGAATTTTGTTGCTCGTAACAATTTTATATTTAACTCGAATACGGTATCTAAAATATAGCTGGTGATTTAATTATATATATATCACATGCACTTCCCCGCACTCTCTCAATGCGTTACACAGCAAGCAACGAGTCAAAAACTTTGAAAACCAAATCGATGCATCGGTAACCTCATTTACAGCAGAAATTGTGCTCGTGCGTCGCTTGTTTAAACCAAAAACATGGGCACCAACGCCCACGGTATATATCCCCTCTTCCTTTCTATATATAACACTCTTTCTTCCCACATTTGCATCATAGTTTATAGCAAATTGTCACTATAACTTTCTTAGCGACACTTTGCTTTACATAATTAATTAAAATGGGTGTTTTTATTCCTGAGGAGTATATCATTAAGCGAAGGATTGAAAAAAGGGCCGCCGTGACGGCCCAAAAAAGGTCGACGGAAAGTTCTTCAAGTAAGCAAATTAATGAAGAGAAGAAAGTTCGCTCGTCACAATTTCGGGTAGAGAATGAATTCATGGTTGCCGGTGGAGTGCACGAAAATGTGTTGTTTAGCTGCTTTTCGGCTTAAATCAGAGATCAAATAATATGTTTTGAGTTTTACCAAAAAAAAATATGTTTTGAGTTTTGTAATACCAAATTTACATAATTAAACGTTTTATTGCTTTGTAATTGTAATACTTGCTATTTTTTTTTTCAATTTATGGCATAAATTCTACTTGGCGGTAAAAAAATTCTAATCTGGTATAGTGCCAACTTGCCAGCAGTGCTAGGAATAGTATTTTGTTAAATTAATCTTGACGGCACAAACAGTTTATATAGTTTTTTTTTCTAATAAAAATGACGCACACTTACTCCAACTCAGTTAGACTGATTTTGAATTAATAAGATATTTTTACATATTCAAATGAGTCGTGACAACTAGACTGATTTCAAATTAATGTGGCACCTTTACAAATTTAACCCAGTTAGATTGGCCATAAACTATAGAGAAGAGGTAATTTTTATTAAATAAATAGTTTATATAGTTTAGTTGGTAGGTTACAATTTACAAATATCGGTTTAGCCTTTTTTTTCCCCACATTTTACCTCCCTGCCTTGAGTTTTTTTCTTAATCTTTTTGACTTATATGGACAGAGGCAACATTGTGTTGTCGTGCATTTTACTATAGAAGTTCTTTATGGTTTAGTTATAATGATATCACAACTCGAAAACTAAATAAACTTGTGTTGTAGAGCACAAAAATTGCATATGATCTCCATACTTATAAATAAAACTGCTATCTTGAAGCGCATGTCAGGATGGCCGAGTGGTCTAAGGCGCCAGACTCAAGTTCTGGTATTCGAGAGAGGGCATGGGTTCAAATCCCACTTCTGACATTTTCCATAGACTTTTTTTTTTATTTCCAAATATAGAGTTTATTCTTTAATGAGTTAAAATTTCACCTTAACTAATATTATTCAATTTAATCAGCAGGTCACAACCTTTCCAGAAAATAAAACAAAGGAATTGCCATCTCCGTAATGCCCTTTTATCTAATTTTTCATTTAAATTATATTCATATAATTACATGTTATCATAAAATTCTAACAAGATAACGTATTTCTTATACAATCATAACCATATACATAATGGCAAGTAATATATATACTTTCCATATAATTGAAACTGTAATCATATAATCACACATAAACATATACCATTATAAAAATCCAGCAATATAATACGTTTTTCTCATGTAAACATAAAAATATACATCAGTATAAGTTACATATATACAATCTAGTTTCAAAACTTTATAAACACAAGTCAAAAAGATTCAGCTAACTATAAATATGCAAATGATGAGGAGGAGAAAGTCTAAAGTATCAGCTGGCTGACTTGTGACTCATGCTGCTATCAATAAACTCCCTATCAGCAGTGGTAACATGAAAAAATATTTGCGCTTTATATGAGTCGCAACTCAATGAACATAAATCATCATAGATCACACTCAAGCAAACACAAGCATATAATAGATAATTAATTAACTAAACCATATAAACATATGCATATGCCTCCGTATTCCATTTTATATGTTGTGACCAAACAAGCAATGTATCTCCCCGGGATTCCTGTATGCCATTGTGAAATTGTTCGACCGACACCATATGAAATTTAACCCGAAGGTCTCCAGTATGAATATGACCCAAAGGTCTCCAGTATGAAATATGATTCAAAGGTCTCCTGTGTGAAATATGACCCAAATGTCTCCAGTATAAAATATGACCTGGAGGTCTCATTGTGTATATTTTACAAATACAAAAGTATGATGGTCACAACACTTTTATTAAGTTCAGTATAAATGCTTCAAGCGAAACAATTGATAATCAATATCTATGTAGAAGTATTACATTTCATATAAACAATTGACATTCTCAATATATCCATATAGCAAACCGTATGAAGATTCTCAACGTAAAGCATGTATCACGTAAATTCAACGATTCACCAATCTGTCGAGGTAATCATATCAAGAACATGTATATGGACAAAAATCATATAACACAAATTTGAATCTAATCTCCAGTTTATACTCACCTTTTTGAGACATATAGTATAGCTTGTTACCCTGCTCGGACTCCCTTTCAACGTTTCTTGATCCTGTAATATATACTCGAGTTATTCTCATTCTAACTTATAAATATATGCAATGCATATGATGTTATGTTACTAGTATATTATGAATGTATTTTATCATTTTAAATGAAATGAAATTGATCCAATTTGTCTAAAGAAACATCATACTTAGAGTAACTAAATTTCTGTTTTATACCATTCTGGACAACCTATTTATTCTCATGTTTGAACATCCAAACATAATTATTTTTCCCTGAACTTTAACACACATATACTAGACATATAATATTGTATGTATACCAAATTTGAGCCCTTAATGCGTTATAAACGCTCTGCCCAATGTTTCAAAGTTACAGCTTTATAACATAATCATTTCAGGTGGGCAAACTATAGTATATTGAACCTAACTATCGTTATTCAAGTCCAAATATAACAAAAATTTGTAGAAATATTATAGACACATATATAAACAAATTTTATGTTTTGACAATCAAGAAATTACCTCTTTATGACTGTCAAAACAAGAGATCAAAATCGGACAAGGTTACTGAAAAACAGGGCACTCTCCTAACATCATTCAATCCAACCACCCTAACTCATACCATACATTTTCAATAAACACAATATTATATATACTCGTAGAATACATAATTTTTAACAACTTTCATGTTTTAAGTCTCTTTAAAATCCGTCTCTAAGTACCTAAACAAAATAGTATAATTTCGGCCAGAAATCAAAACTCTAAAAAGACCCATCAACCATATCATGCAAATCTGTGTCTAAATCATGTTCTACTACAATTATTTGCAAAAAAACCCTAATCACATTCTAAGATGATTATATATAGAGAGAAAGAAATAAATTAACTTACTTTGGTAATTAGAAGCAAATGATGCAAGAACTACTGATCTAGTCTTGTTTTTTGCTATTTCTAGTCTTCCTATCAAATTCCTCTCATCAATTCGGTTTGTCCTCTCTTCTTCCCTCTCTCCCAAAATTATTTCTCTTATTTCTACTCTCTAAGATGGTTGTGCACGAAATGGTTCAAGTTTATATGCATTTGATTTGTTTTTATCATGTTTTAATCCAAGCACAAGGTGTCCTATGGTGATATGATGATTGGAATGTCTGATAGGAAGATTTTACTCTTTTTTTCAATTTGATCCTTATTCTATGACTTTGCCACTTCATAGTACTAAAATCTCTAACTATTAAATGTAAAATATTGGTCCTTAACTAAAAATAAAAACTACAAAATCGTTAAACGACACTTTTACCATCATTTTGTATTAACTTTACTCTTAGTACTTATTTTTCTCACCGATCTACCGTTTAACATTTCTATAAAATTTCTAAAGAATTTATAATCTATTTTCAACAAATAGAAATAAATGACATCTTG
>CAODLS010707100.1:0-11154 GCA_948243855.1 Flueggea neowawraea
CTGCAATAAATGGAAGAAATAAGATGCATTAATCCACTTAAAAACATGATCTTACCTTGATTGATGAAAAGGAACGAACGGGAAAGCAAAGGAGTGGAAGAGAATCGGGTTTGAAGCTTGTTGAACGAAGAAGAATGAAGAAGAAGAAGAATGGTACTGTCGGGTCTGGTTTAAAAGAATAGAAGGGGTAGCAGCAGCCAAACCAAGCCCACTGACCAGTTCAAACTGAACTAGTCGAACTGAACCAACCAACCAACCCAGCGACCAAAATCAAACCAATTCAAAATCAAACTTAACCAAACCAGTCCATAAAAAGAACCCAATCAACCCACTAATGGATTTACAGCTATCTTCAAAACCCAAACCATTTCACAAAAATAAATCAAACCAACTTAGTATGAATCAACTCAACCGGTTAAACCAGTGGACCAACCCAGTACCCCAAACCAGTGAATAATCCAACCGAAAGTCACCCCTCTTTTTTTTAGATTTTTCTTTTTCAATTTTCAACAATTTTTCAATTAATAAATCACTTTCAAATCACTCATAACCTTCATTAATCACCCAATTAACATCAAAAACATAAAATTAACTCTTCAATCAACATAATAATATTGCCAACACGCAATTAACATAATAATAATATAATTACAATTGTTCTAACAGTAAAACTAGATTAAAATTCTTCAGCCACATCCAAAATGCTCAAATCTCGAGGCCCAATATTGCCAACACGCTGCCCAAAGCAAAATAAGTCAGCCCAGTCAACACACCCTTTACAGCATGGCCATACCGAAGTGCAATCAACACTGAAACACCCTAAAATAGCTCCAATTCCTCATATTTCACCAACATTCCACCTAAATCACCAAAGAACCAAACAAAACATAAAAACACACATGAAACAATAATTTCTAATGCAAAACACACATAGAATGCAACATAAATTATGCCTAAAATGCAACCTATCACTAATTAACATAAACTTAAGCACATTAGTGTTTGCAATGACAAAAATTTTATGGACAAGAAAATAGTGCCTTAATTTTATTGAAGTAAAATAAAATGCCAAACATAATTTTTCAATATATGGATAATTACACTCGACATCATTTAAACTTCTACTTAAAAAATACAGCTCTTTCTCGTCCTTCTTTGTTGTCTTGTGCTAATAGACACCCGAGTGACTCTTGAGTTACTGCTATGTACAACGTGAGTGGCTTCTCGGGCTCTGGTGCTATCATCACAAGCAATTTGCCCAGATACTCCTTGATGGCCTCGAAAGCCTCATGGTGTTGTTCCCAGATGAACTCCTCAGTTTATTTAAGTCGTAAAAGAGACGAGAATACTCTAGTTTTTCCTACGACATTTGAAATAAAACAACTTAAGTAATTAAGTTGTCCAAGAAAACTCTATAACTCTTTCTTCGTTTGAGGAGGCTCCACGACAATTATGGCCTTGGCTATGTTCTGGTCTATCTCGATTCCTCAATTATGCACCAAAAAGCCTAGGAAGTTGTCCGCAGACACCCTAAATGCACACTTTATTGGATTTAACTTTAACCTATGAGAATGTATCCTCTTGAATGCTTGGGCTAAATCCTCGAGATGTATACTTCGATGATATGGCGACTATATCATCAATGTATACTTCAATGATATGATCAATCAAATCATGAAACATGGTATTCATGGCTCTTTGGTATGTTGCTCATGTGTTCTTTAACCCAACGACATTACTACCCATTTGTAGGTTCCCAATGCACCAGGACAATGGAAGACTGTCTTATGGATATCCTTCTTAGCCATATAAATTTGGTTGTATCACGAATACCCATCCATAAATGAGAAGATGTTAAATCCAAATGTGCTATCAATCAACATATCAGTCATCGGCATTAGATATTCAACTTTTGGAGTACTTTAGTTTAGATCTCGGAAATCAATACAGACCTAGATCTTTCCATTCTTTTTCTTAGCAGGCATAATATTACAATTCCAATCTACATACTTCTATGTTCTGATGAATTCATCTTTAGGAGCTTTTGGATTTCCTACTGCACCAATTTAATGACTTCTCCGGCCATTCTCCTCATAGTCTGTTTGATCGGCTTTGCACCCTCTTTGATCGGGAGTTTATGCTCGACTAAGGATCTGTCCAACCCTAGCATCCTGTGGTAATCCCAAGTGAAGCAATCCTTGAACTCATTCAGCATCTGCACTAGTTTGTCGTGATAAGCCTTACCAAGCAGGCCAATGATCTATATTATCTGAAGCTCTTCTTTGGTTCCAAATTAACCTTCTTAAGAGGATCATTGACTTGTCGTTTGGTCTTCTCCACTTCTGGGGACAAACTTAAAAGAGCAATGCCATTCCCGTCACAATAATTCTTTTCCTTCTATGTAGCCAAGTTCGCATACCTCGTGCACCAGAATTTGGTTGTTTTCTCTTAATATAACCTCGATCTCGAGGACCAATAGTTGTTGCATGGAAGCCTATATGGTTGCTATGATTTCTTCAGTTGTAGGCTCACTCATTGAAGGTAAATTTCATGCACGACTTTCACTGTTCGCGCTCAATTACTATAACTGCCAACCGACATATGACCTCTTTGAGTTCTGGTCCTGTTAAGTCGGTCTCACTACTCTCGTGACTTGAAATATTAGGTTTGGAGCCATCTTCCATGATCACCTGCTCGTGAAACTCCCTGTGGTATTCGAGGATTAGGGCCTACTTCGATGGTGCGACTTTGGTCGCATCATTGTCCTCCTCCTCGAGCATGCTTTCCCTTAGAGTAAGACTTGCCATCTGGCATGTGTAGTCCCATCAATATGGAATAAAAGCTCCACCTATAATACCTATATCAATAATGTAAGTTTCAGCATACTTAACATCAGGATCTGCATACACTATTTCAACAACATTGTCATGGAAAAACATGAGCCTCTGAAGAAGGGTCGAAGGCATACATAAGTTTATATAGACTCAATCTCGACCAATCAAGGTGTGGAAAGAAGGATGTTTTATGTCTGTGGCATAGAAAACCGTTTTCCTTCCTTTGTTCCCACTTTCATAGAGATGGCCGAAACTCCAAGCACTCAGGTTGCACTTCCTACAAAGTTAAGGACATTTGAGTCTGTGAGTACTAGGTCTTTCTCGACCTTGTATATTATAGGCAACATATTAAGGGGTAGAAGGTTAACCATAGCTCCTCCATCTATAAAGATTTACGTAAACTGGACCCAATTAATGATGGCTTTGATATACAGGTTTTTAAAGCCAATCCCTTTGGAAAGATCGAGCCTTCCATACTAAATACAATTATTTGAAGTTGGCTTCGATAGGGAATTTACCTTTTGGACTGCTGCAACCTCAGCCACTACTACCAATGCATCTTTCGCATCTTCTAGTCTCGAAGCCCCCTGATCCAGCCCATCACGATAACTTGTTGGATGCGTGAGGACCATATTGCACTCGAGGTCTTTTCCCTTCTTGAGTGGTTGGAAATCATCTTGTAGAATTTGGAAATCATCATCATCTACAACAAAGTCAGTATCATAATCTGATTTAGTTGTGGCATTACGTCTTCCATGGGTTGGCGTGAACTCGGATCAGATTGTTGGGAGACGACTTCCCAACTTCTGACATCCCCTTATCCTAGCTATCTTAATCATGTTTTTCTTCAACTCGGCTAGGCGTTAGTACCTCCTACACTTTTGGGTTCTGATCATCTTGTGAGGACTTGGAGGTGAAACCCGTTCTTTAAGCTCAAGCTTAACCTACTTCCACACTGCCTTTTTAGGGTTCTTTGGCCTCTAAAACCTCAGCCTTTTCTTCAAATTCACACTCAAAGATGACAATGATGCCACATCACCCTTGTATCTTTGACAATGAGGTTAGAAAGGGCCAAAGTCATATGGAGTTGACCTTAGTTGCTTCTTCTTTTAAATGGGCCTTGGGGACTCCCTCGGGTGCAAAAAAACTTTGTTAGGTCTTGCAAAAGGATTATTGCCCAATGAGAATATCTCTCCTTGTAGGGTTACTTGTTGAGTAGCCACCACCTCCTTAAGCTTTCCGGTGCATTGTTTGCAGAAGCCGTTTACCTGGAAAAAAAATCCCATTACCTTTTTGAACCTAGGCTAGCCTGAGCCTACTTCTTCTTTTATTCCTCCCTCCAAAACTCAAAGTTCTGGTAGGCAATCAAAGCTCGACAAAATGGATTTTGCCACGATTCTCTCGATGCATAGTTGGTCAACCTAGTTATCCCAGGCACAAAGCCACCTCTTCTTCATTCAAAAGGGCATACCAGTTGTAGTCCCTATGGGTCGTGAATAAATGCAAGAAGTTATGGCATTATTAGTGGTGTATAACGTGGTCCCATGCTAGCGACAATAATGGTCCAACTTGAGGTCATCAAAGTATGGGAATCGGAAGGCTCCCATATTGAACAGCCTGTTGAACACAACAACGACCACTTGGGTGGCCTGACTCACTTTCGGAGCATCCTACAGACAAAGACACAACTCAATTAGTGAACATTCTACATTATGAGGAAAAGCACTACTATGTACTCCTATAGTCTCCTCAAACTCAAGGAACTGCAATTCCTTGGATTCCACCAAGTTCTACACTATATGATGAAAAACTACACAATTGTTCGTCGAGTGGGTCGCAAACTATGCCACGTATAAAATTTCTTTCCACGCAATTCCTCAGGCATAGGAATTTTTTGAGTCCCTTTTATCTTGATCCTCTTATTTTATAAGAGCCAATCAAAGATCATATATGCCTTGTCCAAATCAAAGTAATACTACCTATTCTCCTTCGACTTGAGGTTGATTAGGGTTTGGGCATTTTTTTGGGCTAATGACTTGCACACCAAAGGACTATCTTGGATATACTCAGCCATATCCACCTCCATGAGGGAAGGCTCTCAATGCTCAGGTGATTCAACTGAAACCACCTCCTGATAGTACGTACCAAGCATGGTGTTCTTCCTAATTTTTTTTTCCTTAAGAATTGTTTCGGAATGAGAATCCCTCTCGGTTAACTCATACAGATAGTAGAACACCATACCTTCAAACTTCTTTCTAAGTTTGAAATCTAGAAAGTCTTGTATGAAGCATAGGAACTCACTCTCGGGCAGGTTAGCCTGACATCTGATCCTTGCTTGCTTGAACTGAGTAAGAAGCTCTTCAACTAACTCTTTAGATTTTTGCCTTAACCTAACCAAGTCAACTACCTTAGTTTCGAGGTCTCTTCGGTTAAACTATGCCTGAAATGCGTTCTGCATATCCCATCAGGTAAAGATGGAGTTGGCATCAGGTTGATGCACCAGTTGAAGGCAGTTATGGTCAGTGAACTCGGGAATAGATGCATTTTAAGGAAATCATCACATGAGACCTCACCGTACTGGTATGTAAACCAATCTATGTACTCGATCGCGGACATTTTACCATCCCTAAAAAATAAAGTGAACTCGGGGACCTTGTATCCTCAAGAAAAATGGTAATCTCTCTCTATGTAATCAGGGTATGGCTTCTTATAAACCAGACAATTGATGTGCTAAAAATGAGGTCCATACTTATGCTTGATTATGTTAGCCAGTACATCTTGATTAACACCATGGATTAGGGTAACTCCATATTGAAAATTTTTGGGTTATATCCCCTCATGCCAGAAGGAGGGCAAGCACCACTAGAATTCGCTGCATGAGTTGAATTATGGCATCCAACAGGTTGAGGGATTGTTCCCAATGTGCCATAAGGAAAACCACTGAAACTCTACTGCTACATCGGAGTTGTACCAGTATGAGGATGTCCAAGCATTTTCGTATTCACATACATAGGAAATGCATTAGTTGCTCCCACACTATTAGTGTTTGGTATCGCAAATGTCAAAGTGGAACTCTTGAGGGTGTTGTAGCACCAATAGGGTTGAGAGCTGTAATTGGGGTCAAAGGCACATTCCTAGGAACTCGAAGAGTGTAGGATGATGTAGATGGCTCAAAAGTTAGGTTAGTGGTAACCGATAGGTATCCCGGGGGTGGTTCGAGTGGTTGCCCTGATGGAAAGCCCAAGAGAACAGCTTGAGGAGTTACTTCTTTAAGAGGACGTTTCTTTTTATCAGCCATATTGAGTTTGATTTTGATAATGATGAATGCAAAACATCCATGAAAAGGTGCAACTACAGACTTGCTGATATCTGGACACAAAGTAGTTAAAACAGTAATCTAACCACGTAAGACATAAGCAATGCACATAGAAGCCTATGTAGTGCGCGTAGGAGTATTGATCCAAAATGTAGAAAGTGCCAAACATTGAACTGCACATGCAAAAGATATGCCACACACATAATCAGGCAAGTGATCAGACGAGTTGAGTGTTTGAGACATCAAACACGTAGAAGGGTGCAACAAGGCGCATAGAAGAGGAAAGGTGCAATATTTGAATAGGCATTCTATGCACCTAGAAGAGAGTATTAAACATGTAGATGAGGCTTCAGAATACTGACAAAACCAATGCGTTCCTCGGGAATTTGAATTTGAATATCTTCTGACACAGTCACATGAAGAATCAAATGCGGTATTTTTGAATAGGAACATCTACGCACATAGAAAGGAGTATTGCACATGTAGAAAGCCACTGGGTGAAAACTGTATATTCTGGAATTCAAATCAATGCATGCAGAACATGGTACAATGCATGTAAAACATAAATCTATGAATGAAGAATGAGAGCTAAGCACGTAACTACTAATCCATACAAAGCCGAGACCACTAGAGTTCTTGCAATGTATGTAGAATGGCTATCAATGCACGAAGAAATCAGTTAGAACAAGGTACTATGCATATAGATGGTTGCTACGCATGTAGTAAAGGGTGACGCCATTACTTGATAGAATTTATGTTTGTTTCACAACGGCTACTTCAAGGCTCCAACGGTTATATTTTTATAAGTGGCTATAAATAGATATCCAAAAGTAAAAGGAAAGAGAGAGATACCTTTGCTAAGACTTGCTATTCATTTCATCTCTCATTTCTAACCCATTTGAGTTATTTAGTTGCTATCACTTTTTTGGGTTGTGTGAGCTTAACTATGCTATACTTTTGGGTTGATCTTTGTAACAAGCAAGATTTTTGCTTGGGGTAGATAGGTTTCCTTGTTGAGCCTTAGAAAAACAAGAGTGGTTGCTATTAAGCCTTAGAAAACTAGAGGTGAATGGTTTCCTAGTTGAGTCTACAAAAGCAAGTGGTTTGGTTTGCTTGTTTTGTCTTGAAAATAAGTGGTCACGGTTTTCTAGTTGAGACCGCAAAAACTAGGGATACGGTTTGTTAGTTGAGCCCATAAAAACTAGTAGTTTAGTTTGCTTTTTTTGTCCTTAAAATAAGGTGTAATGGTTTGCTTATTGAGCCCACAAAAACAAGTGATGTAAACAGTTTATCTCCACCCGTAAGAGAGGAGTTAGTGGATTGAAATTCTCTAGTGGATCTAGAGGAGTGGATATAGGTCAAGAGAACCGAATCACTATAAATTGAGGCTTTGTTTTTTTCTCTTCTTTACTCTCTTTACATTGTTTTATATTTGCATTATCTTGTTTATGAATTGATGGCTTTATTGCTTCCACATTTATACTTTAATTTTTACTTTTATAAGGCTTTGTTATTTGGTTTAACTTGTAAAAGTTTTCAACAAGTTTTTTAAATCTCTAAAACTCCAATTCACCCCCCTCTTGGAGTGTCATTGTACATCGAGACTGAGTACTTACAGGCCTGAGCTTCTATCATTATCTCATCCTCTTTAGCTATCTGCCTCCCGAGAGGTACTTAAGAATTATGGAAGAGGTTGCCAATATTATCGATTACTCGATCTCTTTGGCGTTGCACTGAGATAAACCAATCATTAGTTCATTTAGTAAATTCCTCCATATGCTTCTCGAAATAGCTTGGCCACAAAACTAGTCTTTTCAGCCTGAACACTCATAATTTCTTTGACTAAGTCATTGGATATTTATTCGAGCTAGCTTTGCACTTTCCCCACTTGGTCGTCCACATGAAGTCGAGCCTAATGTGTTTTGGTGTTCAAAGTTTGCTCAAACTCCTGCCTCCATCTCTAGCAGTTTATCTCTGAGACACTCAAGGATTCGACTATTTCTGTCCACAAAACTTCTTTGGGAGCCTTTGCTCGCTTTTCCAATTGGGTCATTTTAGTATCGAAATGTGCTTGGAAGTCATGTCCTCTACCAAACTGTGACCTGGATTCAGATATGGGCACACCAGGTTCTCCCAAAGAAGCCAATGGTTTGTCAGGTGAAGTTGCTTCTTGCCCTTTGTCACCCTCAGGCTGAAGATGTGGATTCGCACTTCACATTACTTGTCTCATCATTCTTCACGAACAGTGTCCCACTGTGGTCACCAAAAAATATGTTAGGAAAAATTTGCTTAAGAACATGTGCTCGAGTATGCATGCGTTTCTCGAGAAGTTAAGGAAGAAAGAAAGTGACCGAGTAAAGTAAACGAAGGGGTTCGATTAAACCTTGCAGCCTAGGACTTTAATGGGAAGAAATGGAAATGAGACAGGAAGGTAATTGAAAATGACAAGGTAAGTATAAACTATAGTAACCGAGAATCACTACTTGTGCATAATTAAAAGAAACAAACATAAAACATAAAGGCAATGATGAGAAATGAAATATGTAACAACTATGAAATGCGTAAATAGCTTAAATTAAAACAACGAAATCCTAAGTGCTTACTTGTTCAGTAAGGGAATTACTGAAATTGCCATGCCTCCCAGCGAACAAATGAACTCTTGAAAGGAAAGTACAAGGAAATAAAAACAATGAACTAAAAACAAAGAACGGAAAACAAAATAAACTGCAAGAAAATAAATTGCAAGAGTTTGTGGTTTTTTAATGTGTCCTTCACAGTTTCTTTTTCACATATTTATACTAGAGGATGTAGTAGTCATTTCTTAAGTTTTCGCCGCACGTTCTGAGATGTAGGATAACTACCATTTCCATGTTATCTTGTAATTGCCTAGATTGTAGGTACACCCAACTTCCCATGATAACCGCTTTCCTTGGGCAGCATGTATCCATATTATGATCATCTCTGAGATTGCTTTCCTCTTACTCATCACTGATTCCTCGAGAATATGGCCTTCATCTCGGATTGGTTTGCTCGAGCACTAACCCCAGTCAGCTCGAGATTATATTGTGAGGGCAGATAAAATCGAATTCATTAGCTTTTTTGGGAACGCTTTAGCTTTTTCTCATGTGTGTTGATCTCATTGCCATCCACTTGTATGATAAATACAAGTTAGTTTACATGGTAACAAGAAAAAATATATGTTAACAAATTTTTAAATTAGCCATTCAATTTTTTTTTTTGAACTATGAACTAGATATATTCAACTATAATATGTTTATTCAATTATGAAATATCAGTTTATATTAATTATGAAATATCAGTTTATATTTATGGTAACAAATTTTACTTAAAAAGTTATAAGGAGTATTTATAGTGACCCACTTGTATTACAACTCTAAGACACATTCTTTCAAAACTGTCTACACATTCTTTCAAAATTGTCTTCTTTAGCCACTTGAGTCCATTAGCTTTCAATATTGCCATGTCACCTTAGCCAACCACGTGGTCATGACCTTGGATAATCCCTCACCACAACAGTGGGGTTGAGTGCCACAGCTAGACTTGGCCATGGTTCACGAACCGGCGGTTCAGGTTCAATCAAGGTTTGAACCTAAACATTGAACCTGAACCGGGCCGTGGATTCACGGTTTGACACGATTTTGGGCCGATTTCGAGTCTGACCGATTAAATTGCCAGTTCTAGTTCAGCTCGCTTTTTTATTAATTTTGTAATCAATTTTTATCTTATTCTATTTTCTGCTTTGGTAAAGGTATTCTCTTCTAAATATTAACTACATTTCTTTTTAACATGGAAGGATTTTTACAAATGAAAAAATAAAGATACGAATTATATTCATTTAAATTTGAAAATGCTATTAGTACTATTCATTTAGTGTACAATGGTGTACAATTTTTTTTAGAATTACAACAATAATTACAAGTGAATTAATACAAGTGCAAGTGAATTAATACAAGTACAACTGAATTAATATAAATACAAGTGAATTAATACAAGTGCAAGTGAATTAATACAAATACAATTAAATTAATATAAGTACAAGTGAATTAATACAAGTACAATTGAATTAATACAAGTTAATTTATACAAATGGGAAAAAAAAGAAGGGCTTGAACTTAATTATATTAGGTTGCTTACGTATCCTCTTGGGGTTTAAAGGAATCAAAACCAAGGTAGTTCTCTTATCTTTATGACATTTGGCACCCCACTTACCTAACTCGAGTCGTTGGAGTCGGAAGTTGCAGTTGCTAAAGCGTCACTAAAGAATTCGTCGGAGGATGATGATTGAATAAGTTGATCTTGAATCCTTTCTTCCGTCCTTGATCAATCATCAATGCAAACTTGAGCTTCCAATGACTCAGGAGTCAATCTTGATCTCCTTGGGTCTAGAATGTTGCCTCCCTTGTTCAATGTTTGTTACACCACTACTGTAAAGACTGGAACGACTAGAACTTGGAGTGCAACCTTCGCTAGTGTTGGAAACATTATCCTATGTCATCTCCACCACTCCAAAATTTCAAAATCTTCATCAAACTCAAAAACAGTGGTTAGATAAACTTCGAGTTTCGAATGAGAACTCGAAGTCAAACTTCTTGTTTTCTTCTGCCTATCCGCTAAAAATTTGGTCCCCCATTTCAATAAGGTGGAGGAGGGGGTAGGTGGAAGTGTGGACAAATCGGATTTGTCATTTGAAGTTGAAGGAACACAATAAAATTCTAATAATTCATTTATTGAAAGCCTAACTTCATAAACAATTTAGAAAACATCAATATCATCATCATCATCATTTGATCCTAACAATGAATAATAACTATCCCACATTTCATGCAATAAATCAAATTTAGATCTAAACCCAGGATCAAAAATAAATGCAACAAGATAAATTTTAGGATAATTCTGAAATAATTTAACAATTTCAATTTCATTTGAAAGATGGCATATCGAATTTATGAGATTTTCTTGGCCTCCATAAACTAGACTTGTTGC
>CAODLS010707109.1:0-10824 GCA_948243855.1 Flueggea neowawraea
TTTTTTTATGAAGTACAACATTGAATCAATATATCCAATTTTGAGTGTCGCTCGAACCAGTGTCTCTAGAACGTGAGTGTAGTCATTTTCCCCACTAAAACAACCACAATGCAGTAAAAAATATATTTTTTAATCAAATCAATGTTGCATATTTTTATTTTTGTTCCATATAGACTTTATATATAAATATGAAATATTCTCCTTTTTAGAATTTACAAATCTGTAAATTGACAACAAAAGCGAATTTTTTTGGAACATACGGCCCCCAATTTTATAAGTTATTTGATTATTCTGTAGGCTAAATCTGAATGTGTTAATTTAAGTTAGATTTAAAAGTGAGTTGACTCGGTGCACGCCTCACAAATGCAAATTAGAGAGGGTTTTATAATGGAAAATAAATTAAGAAGCAAAGGGTATTTCGGTAAAAATAAGAGCAAGAAAGGTCCATAAAAAGCACGGAGTTCTGAAGAGAGATTATGGAGGACAAATTTGCTGAAGTCAATTCACGAGAGTGCCCTTTTTTAACACCAATGACGTTTTTTCAAAAGACAAAAGATTGCTGCTAAAAACCATGGTTGCGTTAGGGACTGTTTGGTAAAATATATAAAAAACCACAGAGATAAAACTCTTTTATGGTAGAGATAAGGCCTATTTTTGTAAATTACTTATGCATTAATATTAAATTATTAAAATTTTTCATATATCAAATATTTGTTTTATCAAAAAAAAATTGTTGCTAAAAGTTGTTATTGAACTTTACGAAACATCCAAAACTGTGATTGATTGGCAAAAGCTGCTGTAATGTTCACAAACAGCAGTACCAAACGGACTTTTAATACTATGCTATTCAAGTTGTTAATTACGGATAAATTTATTTAATTCCGAATTAAATTTACTTATAAAACGATAAGAATTTGATTAATATATATATATATTAAAAATCACTAATAATACATAATTAATTTAGGAAAAATTCCTTATTAAAAATTTGGCAAAACAGGTGGTTACTTAGCACCAATGCAGAATGAAAGAGCATTCTCCTTGGGGACTAAAAAGGAGCTGGTGCGGTGGCTCTCCCAAGTCAGAAAGCAGGGAACTTTTGATTGGTTCAAATATTGCAAAGTCAACAAACCTTTTGACATTTGAGCTCCTATTTTTCTTCATGTTGCATATTCTTGACAGTGACGAAAATCAAGTCTGTTCATTCATCTTCTGCAACTCCATCTTCAATGCTTTGTAAGATGCAAAGAATTTTTTTTGTAGCTTAATTTAAGTTTATTTATCCAACTATTCCTGATATACTATAGTATAAGTAATATGGCATTTTTTATAATCAAATAAGAATAAACATCCCTGTATTGAATTTAATCAAAAATCAAACTATTATTATTCCTCTAGAGATGCTGGGAAGAAAGCTGCGGGCCTTGTAGCCTAATGGTAAGACCTCCACGGTTAATGCATGTATTCTGGGTTCGAACCGAACGACATGCGTTTGTGCCTTTTCTTATTAAGTAGAGGTCTTACAAAAAAATATATATATGGAAGAAAAATGAATTTTGAAAATTCAATCTAACCTTGAAAGTCAGAAAGATTAGGAATTAAGGCATCTGATGATTGGTCCTTTCTACTACTAAATCCCAATGATTACTTGTGGACAGGTGGTAATGTGATATAATGGCACTTCTCATCTTCAATAAATAGTAGCTTAAGTTAGGAATAGATCTTGACCAAAAAAGAATAGATTTTGATGTTAAGCCACTCTTTTTTCGATTTTTCTGTATGCCTACCTACTAAGCTTTGAAAAATACTCAACAGTTCTCCTTTGCCGTCAACAGTTTCAGGAAGCTTCTAGTCATGGGGGAAAAAAAAACAACTACAACTTCAGGAAGCTATAGCGACTTTCCCCCAATCCTTGCTGCAGACCCTCCGGTGACAAGACCCAAAAATTTGATATATTCATATGACATACAGACATATTATGATTTTAAAAAACTGTATTATTTTTTATTTTTTAAAATAATTTTATCAAATCTTTTGATTTGTAGCCTATTTTTACAATCTATCACTCGTTTTATTCTCTATAAACTATCAAAGAGGACCATGAACTTCGATACTTAATTATGTTCCAGAAATATAACCACCAATCACAACTCATCCCTTTCTTGATCACCATTCCAGATGAATCTGGTTTTGCTATCCTATCAGACAATTAACATAAATGAATAGATTATTGTACCAAAGCCGGATATGACCATTGTTATTGTTTCCGTATTTTTTGAGAAAAGGAAATAATACTGCTCTTTTAAGCGTGTCAAGAAATTTTTTGTTTTCCCAAACCAAGTGCTGCTCATTCTAACTTAGCTAAACGAAATTTGTTGGAAATGGTTCTTTGCTCCTTAATAAACAATTCACGAATCCACAATGATGACTTTATTGATGAAAGAAAGCTTGAATATAGTAGAGAACTTGGATAATCAAACTGACAATAAATTGAGAGTAAAACTAAAGAAAATATAACACACCAAAGTGGTGTGTAATGTGATGTGATATGAAAAAAAGACACGTAATTGTTGCTTCCTTGAAGCCTTTAATGCCAACTAGCTGCTGAAGATGATCAAATCTCACATTTGATAGTTACAATAGATAAGTTAAACTTTGCCTCTATCTTGATGACGAGTCACCTTAGACTATCTTCAACTTAAAACTTTATTTTACAACAATTTTTTACAAAAATACAGTATTTATAGTAAAAATATTTTCAACCCATAACTCCATTTCTAACTCTAAAAAAATATTCTCTTAATATTCTTTCTAAATCATATTTTCTATTATTATTTTTTCACAAACTAAACACAAACCCATAACTCTATTTCTAACTCTAAAAAAAATATGCTCACAATATTCTTTCTAAATCACATTTTCTATTATTATTTTTTCACAAATTAAACACAAATATAATTCTTTCTTATTTATTTGTTAAACAAATTTAATTATGTGGATTGACATATTATTATATATATTATTTATTTTAATTAAAAATAAGTAAAATTTAATCGTAACATATTTTTAATTAAGAATCAATAATAAAAAAAATTAAACAAACAAATATTACATTTTTATTGTTGGTTTAATCTATTTGTCCTTTTTTTTTTTAAGTTGAGACTTTGTATTATGTCATATTAATCTATGCCAGAATTTATCTACTATGTATTTATTTTATAGTGTATGAATTTGCTTTAATTTTTATGAATTTATTTTTCATACAATTGTATGAACTAATTAAATTATTAACTTAATTAACTATATCATTAATCAGTTAAAACATAAAAAAAACATCAAATTTTTTTTACAAAACAATACATAATAGTCTAACAAATAATTAATATTTTATTTAATTGAGAATAATACATATAAATGAAAGTATATTACAAAAATAAATAATAACAAAACAAATTCAGTTGAGAAAAAGAAAAAAAAAAGAAGTATGGCGCGTGAACAGTGCCACGCCAGTTCACGCCCCTTAAAATTCAGACGAGAATTGCGGTTGGTTGGAGAGCCAACCTAGCGCAATTCTTCTGCAAAAAAGCGTTGGAGTTGCTCTTAGCGATGAATTTCAGCCACATGCCTCTATTAAATGTCCTCATCACAAAGAAACATAATCCCCCCAAGAAACTTATCGATTATTTAAGGGGATCACTCCCAAATGAATTAACTTTATGGTAAGTTTCCCTTTATAAAATCAGATAATTCTCCAAGTTCTTTTATCCAAATCACTTCATTTGCTATCCTGATTAAGATAGAGTTGAATTTCTCCAGAGAAGTTATCAAATTCACTAAGATCTCGAATGGATCTTTTAAGATATGCCTCAACTATTCTTTTCCACCTTTGCAGAAACTCATGGATACTTGCTACAAAATTATTAATGGATTTTGATTACTTACTCGGCTAAATACCATGGGCCCAAGCAAATTATTCGACTAAGGCCCTGCGCAACAATATTTTAGTGTAAATAGATATATAACCCGCAATACTAGGAGCTCAAAAGAAAAGGAAAAGGAAAAAAACTTCACTTCTTTCAATCGTCTGTCATCAACATTGTTTCCTCAAAGCAAGTCAAAAAACCATATTTTCTTTCTGATAATAGGTACGGTAAAACTAATTACTAGATAAGATAAATTCGCAACAATTACTAGAGCTTACTGTTTCCCTTTAACAAACACAAAGAGACTTTAATAAAGAAGCAGACGAAAAGGACACCAACATATTGACATAAACCTTATCATAGGTCATTGGAAACATAAAGAAGGTGAGAACTAATGCCATTGGTCTGAATTGATTCAAACAGTGTACACTTTCTCATTGATCACGGCATCTTTCATATTCTATTAGAATTCCCTATAGGCAACTATATTCAATGGCTAACATATATAATTTACAAAGCATTGGAAATCAATAATATCACAGTAAACAAGGAGGACAGAGAGAAAACCTGTATAAGAAAGAGATGTTTGCGCAGCTTGTTCTCACTGACATGGAAGCAAACTGGATAATTCGCCTTTTTTTCAAGACATATCACAAGGAGCTGACCTTCATTCCTACTTCTGCACAAAACTCCTCAACAACCGTGTGGTTGTCCGCTAACCCATTAGACAACTAGCAGCCAATGTTTATGCACTGGCAGAGGGAATGCAACCAAAACTTGCTTTCATTGTCCCTCACAACTCCAGTCCTTCACTGACTTTAGACCTTCCCAGTAGAAACTTGCTAAAATTAACTCCCAAAACAAGAAGACCAAAGTAAGAGACGAATTTGTGGGCACCTGTTGACCAGCTATTATAAACAAAACTGAAATGCATCCACCACAACTAGTTGGGTAAGCTTTTGATTCAGACCGCAAATAAACATTGATCTCTGACAAGCATTAATGGGACTGTTAACTGAAGGAATGGTCAAATATCATTTCCTGTTAAGGTAGTAGAATGTACATTAGTTAAAGAAAAATGTGCATTATTATTGCCTTGAGCCTGAAAAAGAAAATATGATCCATCTGGAGTAATAAATTCATCAATTACCATGACAATGAATATTAAATTCATTTCAACAAAGTGCATGAGTAACAACACATTCTCCTTGAATCCTTTAACCCTTTTTTTAATGAAATAATCAAGTAAATAGTGTACTTGATTAATAGTAAGCCATTTTTTTTTTGTGCTGGAGTAATAGTAAACCATCATCTTGATAAAGAAGAAAGACCTAGTTAATCCTTTTGTCATCAATATAAAGTAAGATTTTTGTGAATCCTTCATGCGAATTTCTGAAGTAGAAGGCAAACCTGGTCGCAAATGGGGCAGTTGTCACTCCTTTCCATCCATTCCAGAAGACATGACAAGTGAAAATGATGTTCACATTTTGTAACAAGTTTGGGATTTTCTGTGTCATATTCTGCAAGTAGAAACAACCCAAAGTTCACATTCAAAAAATAAAACACAACCCAAAGTTAAATTACTAGTAACAATGCACGAAACCAACAGAGAAATACTTTGCTTTATTCAAGAACAAGAACAAAGTAAATGACTGTTATCCGAAACTTCATTTTTAAGAACAGTTTCACAGATGCACCTTCAAGACAAATGGGACAGGTATCCTCTTCCTCCTTTGTTGAGACAACAGGTTCTTCTGATTTTGACGTTAATGAGTTTTTTGGTAAGTCAGGCAATGAACTAGCTTGTGTCTTGCATTCTGAATCTTCAAGATCTTCACATGTTGATAAAGTTTCAAAACTACCACGACTAATTGTCTCTCGGGGAGATTCAAAATCTGTTGATTGTGGACATCCAAAAACCAAATCATATGGTAAAGGCGCAGGAGGAGACCGGAATGTATCTGGAGTGGATGTATTTAAATTCAGTTCAACTAGTAGACCTGCAGCGAATGCAGAGGCTGCACCATTGTGAGATGTTAAGGATTCACGCTCTTCCAATGCTGGTGGACACTACAAAAAGGGATTCAAAATATTGAATAAAAAAGTTGTTTTATTGACCAAAACATATAATAAATACAAATAGCACACAAATAAGTTAAAAAGCGAATCCATTCAAACTTTTTTCATCATGAGGTGGATAAACAAAATGGTGCCAGACATTATATAATTATGAGAAATTCCTTCAAAGTCTATTTCAGGAGTACATTATCATGGGCATCCTAGCAGCTTACATGACAAAATTTAGATAATTGAGATCAATAAGACCTCTTCTTCCTTCATCCTCTTGAGGATTTCAGTTGAACTGTAGTAGTTTATTTCCAGAGGTTTTTCATAAAATACTAATGGAAAGATAAAGTAATGAACCCTTAAAAAATGAAATGGACTTTTCTCTTTACTTTCGCTTAGTGCAGTTATAGATGGGAAAAGTTGGAAGGATATAACATGACAATATGACACTTTTTTTTGGCCATTGAATATGACATATAATATGTCATCCCCTGCATCAGTTAAGTTCATATTTACCAAACACTAGAATCAGAGTACCTAAAACAAGTGAATTTTCCCATCTGCAATTTGTCTATACTACACCAAAAGCTAAATCCTATATGTCATCTCAGACTTGATTAACCCTTCAAATTTGCAGCACAATTACTTGGAATCCATTCCGATTCAACTTCGTAAATATCTCATGCATTTATTACAAAACTTCTTCACAACTGAAACAAAGACAAAACTAAACACTAAAGTGGTGCACGAACAGAGCCTACCTAAGCTTTCAGCAAGTCCAATATCATGGCATCACATACCACTGTAAAACAATTAGCCAACAATTTACGAATCAATCACTACCAAGTCCAGCAAGAATGAAAAAAGTCTAACAAGGATCAAGGCAAAGCAATTTACACTAGCTCTATTTGGTGTTGTGGTTTGAGAAAGTGCTATTAGCAAATGATGATTGATAAATAATGTTTTCTAAGAGTGCTTTTTATAAATGTGAAGAATTGGTTAGTTAAAAGTGTGGTGGATAGTTAAAAAATGTTGTAAGTTGTTTTATTTTTCTGCGGTGAGAAAAAATAACAAATCTTAATTTTTCTGAAACAATATTTTGAAGGGATTTTGCAATTGCATATGGCAATTTTTTATTCATTACCACACACTAAAAACTGCAATTGACTCCAAAACACAGTTTTGCAATCTAAACGCAGTTTTAACCTCAATGCCTAACACACACACTTGTAAAGATCATCACCCTAAAATACTAGAAAGACATATAAAACACAGTTAAATGCTCGTCCCCACAAACAAGTTCCCCACAATTATAATCTCAGCAGAAACTACAAAAACGCTCGAGTGACTCATCCTCATAAAGCAGCTCCGCACTCTCTCTAAGTAGCAATTACCAAATCCCCCCCAAACAAGCATAAATTCTCATCCAAAATTCAATAACAAAATCAATTACAAACATCTAAACTACGCCGTTTCTAAGCAATACATTACAACAGTTATAAAACCATAAACAACAAGAAGAAAGTAAGTGAAACTAACATAGTAATAAACAGGAGTGCCATGAAGATGAGGCTTCCTAGAAGTGCAACAGCAACCTCCCATCCTCTACAAAAACAAACCGTGCTATACAAAATTAACGATGTCAAACTGATCGAAACCCTAATTGAGAGCGATAATAATCAAATTACCTGAGATATAGAGCGACGGAGAGAGGGAGAAAGAGAAAGGTTTGGTTTAGTTTGTTTGGCAAGTAGTGTTTGGTTTCTTATACTTTGCTCTTCTCACTCATCTCTCTCTCAGGTTGATGGAGCTCGAGCGATGGTGATGATGATGTGTATCCGTTACCAGTATAACTACTTGAGATTTTTCCTCTCTTTTTTTTGGCCTAATACATACTTTTCCCCCTCAATTTTCACGCTTTTGTGGAAATACCCCTGAACTTAATGAATGTTCCATTTGCCTCCTGATCTTGATGAAATTTGACGTGGCACATAATTTATAATCAGAAGACCCGTGCGAGAAATTCTAGTGGGTTTCGAGCTGTGATTTTGTTATATTTAAATGTGACAATGTACCTTTTTATATTGCTTAGTCATAAAGTTTAATTTCCTATAAGTTTTTCCTTTTTGTAAATTGTTTGCATTGATCTCCTAAATAACTTCTTTGTCTGGAGGAAAAAAAAAATCTTTCTTAAATAAACTTGAGCATAAAGTATGCCTTAAAATTATAATAACTGAAAGAGTCAAGAAAGACGCTTTTATTTTTAAAAAATGTTTTTATTTTTCGCCTACGCGCGGGATTCATCAAATGTAATTACTATGGAAAAAATAAAGATAGATATGTAATAATCTAATAGGGAAAGATAATAGGGAAAGATAAATCACCTAAGTTGAATTTATACGGAAGTCTTCAACCAAAAAATAAATTCTACAAAGCCAGCAACAATATGTCTTTATTTAAAAAAACTCTTGAATAACGATTGGTATTTTCCCAAATTAATTGTGTGGTGAGTGCAAACTATAAGGTACTTGAGAAACCCAAATTCACATAGACAATGAAAACCCAAATTTGGTGGAGGACATGAAGTATCACCTTATTGTTTGTTTAGGAAGGCGAGATAGTGAGATGAGGGTTTTTTTTGTCTTCCGGAAAATTATTGTCTACACTCGGTATAGGGTCCGCTCCTATATTAAACCAATCAAAAACTGTTATTCTCATTGGAATATACTTCCAAAGTGGACCAATTATCTGAATAACAGTTTTTAATTGGTTTGGTGTAGAAGCAGAGACCTACACCAAACGTAGACTATTTTCCTTTCTTTAAAAACCGTGTGGGATATGAGATAATAATAAATATTGATAAGAGAATAGGGTGAAATGGCTTAGGCTCTCCGCAACTGGGCTAGGAACGAGGCTATCGTTCCTAGCCCCGTGGACCGGGATGCGTTACTGCGTCTCGGTCCGCTAGCCCGTCCTCCTGCAGATGTCAAGCGCGGGGCTCAGACATTTTTTTAAAAATAATATAATCCGACCGTTGGATCGTTTTGATCCAACGGTCATATTTACTACAACGATAATATTACCGTTTGAGTACCGTTGGGGCTGAAAAATTACCCTTTTGGTCGCTAACGGCTAGTTTTACCCATTTTCCTATAAATACCCCCTAAACACATTTTTTTATCATTTCTTTATTTCAAACACTCATTTCTCTCCCCCAAACTTTCTGAACTCTTAAAATTTCTCTCCATATTCTCAAATTACTCTCACTCCAATTTTTTTTCCCAAAATTATGGATCAGAACAATGAAAATACTCAATCCTCCCAACAAAATAATCCATCAAATTTTGCCAACTACCGATATTCTCAAAATAATGCATTAAATTTTTCCTCTTTCACAAACTATCAATTCAATCCCTACGTTTTATTTTCTCCATTTCCATATCAACTCACACTTTCAAATTTTTGTAATTTCTAAAATTTTAAGTTCAATCCTTTTTCACAAAATAATCCTTACATCCCCTTGTTGGATAGGTGCTCGACGACGGGTTCCCAAGGGAATTTTCCTACTCCTGAAATGAACCCCGAGCCCACTATTGGTCTAAGCAATCTCGGCCCCGACGTCGGTGCCAAGTACAAAAAGTGGATCCCTCCACATGACGTCAAGTTGGCTAAGTGTTGGATCGCTATTTTCGAAGACCCCATAATGTCCAACGACCAAAACACCAACTCTTTTTGGAAGCGGGTGGTTGCACGCTTCAACCACGGGATGAAGGCAAGCGAGCAACGTTATGAGAAGGCAAGCGAGCAACGTTCTGGATCATAATTGGAAAGTATGAGATATTACATACTTTCCCCCTCAAAAGAAATTCGTCCCCAAATTTCCAAAAGTCTCAGATTAAAAGGGTCATAGAGGTTCATATGACATCAGAGCTAATCAACTCCTCATTCAAATCTAATCCTGATACTCCCATACTGAAGGACACATCTATGTCCTCAAATCAAATCACAAACCATCGTTCTAGCTAATCCAGCTTAGAGAACTAACGTACCCACTATTTCATTCTCAAACATGCAGACATGCAACAAGAATGCAATTTGTACAGAGTCATAAATAGATTGCATTACGAATGCAGATTACACAGAGTTAGAGACAAAGACAGAAGACACCAAGGAATTCAGTTACAAGTGCAGAACATATTATATTAACCTGCTATTCAAAACTCAGACTTGTACGAACATTTATGCTGCATTTCACAGATTAGCATTTCGAGATGCTCAATTCCAAACATACAAATTTTAAGGCAGAATGTTCATAGGACTTACAGATATAGAAGGAATAGGTATTGACTGATGCACTAACAGAGGTCAACATATGCAAATATTCCTGACACAATTTCTCAGGGTGATGCTCTTATGAAACATTCGCTGATGTGTCAACAGAGATAGGTTGAGTCTAATCTCAGCTATTTTCTATGCCAGGATACGGAGCATGTTCAAACATAACTAGCTCAGAACGGATTCACAGAGTGCTAGGTCACAGAAGGTATATTTTAGGCGATAGCGCCAGCAGATGTTCATTGGTTTAGACGGTAGTCTCAGATGCTGTCATCGAAATTAAGTGCGAATCACTCACATTTCTTGACACAAAATGTTCAATTCAAATGTGTGAGGAATCATACCTCAGAAATTGTGTATCCAAACATTTACCAAAGCTTGAGCAGAGAAAGTTCTAATGATTGATCATATTATCGTTGCACCATAACATGGCTTAGTAGGAACCACTATGGTTACTGACATTCTCAGCACAGCCTCACTGGGAGGTTTAGCTCAAATT
>CAODLS010707228.1:0-14791 GCA_948243855.1 Flueggea neowawraea
AAGTTACTCGGGTAGAGGAGTTTGATCGTGCCTATGATATACATCTTACTCGAGTTATATGAATCCTGCACAACTCGAGTTATACATATATTTTACTCGAGTTGAATTTTCAGACCTGATGATTAACTTTTCTTCGCGACATTTGGTTCGTCTGGACAACACATTTAACTCGAGTTATTTCAACGGTTTACTCGAGTTATGTGAACACCATTCAAATTGAGTTATTTTTTCGGATAACTCGAGTTAAGTATTCTTCACAATCGAATATGTCATTCAGTTTGATTCTGGTCTCTGGATTGCTTTGATAACTCGAGTTATTTGTCTTGTTACTTGAGTAAAGTCTTCACAACCACATTTAGAATGTTAAATACCAAACTTAATTTTGCTCATCATCAAAACCAAAAATGATCCAAATGTTAATCACCTTTGGTTCAACAATCCATGTTATGATTGAAAAGTGATAATTGGACATGTGAATAACAAAGAGGACTGGTACTGCTTCCCAGTAATATATACCAGAGTTATGCTATTGGAGAATTTTCGGTCTTTGCTTTGGTTGTGTTTGGATAGCGAGAGGAACTCAAAATAAAATAGAGAAAGCAACACCAAGAATTTAGAATGGTTCGATCAACCTTGCCTATATCCACTGCCTAAATCTCACCACTTAGGATTTCCACTATAACAGTTATTGATTTCGGCTCAATCCAACAAATCCAATACAAGGAGGTTGATTCCAGACTCAACACCTCTAAGGCCATCACAATGTTATTTTCTTTAGGTTCACGACAAACTTTTACAATGTTATTTTCTATAGGATTACAACAAATCTTTCTCGCACTCTCAAAGTGTATACAAAGTATTTACAAACAATGAAGCTCTATATTAGAGTTGAATGTATGTATTTGATGCTTAACCTTTGATCTCTAGCTTGATTTGGTGTGTTTATTGATTGGAATTGATAAGAGTTTTGACACAATGAATTCTGATGTTATTCCAACCATTCTTAGCCATCTCTTTTTGAATTTATAGTCTCTCTAAGTAATATGACCGTTGGTGGAGATAAAATAGTTGTTGGAATGCATTTATAGTCGTTGCAGCATTCTGGACCAAAACATTACTCGAGTGAAGACTTTTCATTACTCAAATGAGCTGATACATGGATTACTCGAGTAAGTTGAAACTAGTTACTCGAGTGAGATAAGGCATGGATTACTCAAGTAAGCTAAAACTGGTTACTTGAGTGAGATAGTTAAAACCACAACACTTGGAGCTTTTCTTTACGCGAGTGAGCCGATAACAATCATGTTTAAATGCTTAAGAATCCAACTCAATTTTGTTCATCATCAAAACATAAAAGGATCTTAATGTTGATTAAACATGATCCAACAATCTCTCCATTTTTAATGATGACAAAACTTTTATTAATTAAAGCGCTACATCAAAGGTAACAACATTTCATCAAGGATTTCATCCTTTTCATTTGATAGTATCATGCAAGAGTGATTCGAAAAAGAAAAATTCTACCCCTTTCAAATGAACATATTCAACACCCTTCCCCTTTTGTGGTCATAAAAAAGTTTAAGCAATAATCAAAATATTTACTCCCCCTTTCAAAAATAATTTGTGCATATGTAAAAATAGTCTCCCCCCCTATATGTTTCAAATCAATGCACAAATATAAGTCAACACATTCAAAAATTCATGCAAATAACAATAATCAAACAAGAAAAAAAATACATGAAATATAAAAGAAAGGGATTTTAGGATTACCTAGTATGCTGAAAGACATAAATTAGCCGATGGATCACCATCATCGCTTAAAGAAGAACTATAACCTCTTGTTTTCTTTTTCTTCTTTTTCTCCTTCAACCTCTCAATCTCTTTTTGTTGATTCTTTTTATTTTTGAACAACTTTTCATAAATTTCTATCTTTTTTAGCAGTATTTCACCTCTTCATCTAAGCTCAAGTCTCATTCATACGTTTTGGTCTCCGAGACTCGATATTTACCAACTCACATTCCATAAGTCAGAATATCCAAATTCTATCTCGAACTCTCAAAAATCGTGAATTAAACTTTGACTCGCAAAATTACAAGTCAGTCCCTATAATTTCTATAATCACAATCTATCCCTTAACTCTCTAAAATTTACAAATTTATCTACGGCAGAAAATATTTGCATAAACGCCCTAATTCCCGATAAAACCAGACGTACATTTCACCTCAATTTTACCTCCTAAACACGAATCTAACCTCATAATCCACAAACAAACACTGAATCATCCTAAAATTAACAAAACTCGTACCTACATCTAACTCTTTCAAATCATCATCAAATCAGTTAATTTAAAGCTTAAATCATGTTCCTACAAGTCCCCTCTGACCTATTTTAACATCCATTAACTCAGAATCATCAGAAAATCTGAATTTCAAAAAAATTCGGCCAAAAATGTATGTTGTGATTAAATGGATAAAATGAGTTTTAAACTAAGGATGTTAATCTTACCTCAAAAATGGATTAGGAATGTTGGGGGAGCAATGCAGAGGATTTTAGACGAGTTTGAGAGTGATTTCAGTGTAAAATGACAGAAAACGTCGAGTTGGGTCCGTTTTAAGAGCTGCAGATAAAAACGCATTGTTTTCACATTTTCAAAGGCGACGTACGTTATATTCAGTGACAATGTACGTTGTGGTGGTGGACAACGTATGTTGTGCCTCACAACGCACATTGTGACGCATGCAGTAGCCACTATTTTGAGGAAAACACACCTCAACGTACGTCGTTCTCAGACAACATACGTTGATCATCCTCGTCCCAGATAACGTACGTCTTACCTCTTCAACATACGTTATACTGTTTTTTCAGATAACGTACGTCTTTCTCAACGTACAACGTACGTTGTTCACTTTTCCATTACATACTCGACCTTTCACGCTTCCCCACGTGCATCGAACCTCCCTCGAGGTTCGATAACACCTAATCCTCGATAAAAATATGTCCGATTATCTTCAGGATCAATCGGACTCGTTCAGAAATCTACAGGAATTCTAACCGAAACGGACAGAATGTTACATACTTTCCCCTTAAAAGAAATTCGTCCTCACATTTCGAAATAAAATAACTCAAAACTGAGATCAACTCTAGATCTCCAATATAACCTAAACAAAGGTCTAGGCTATCAGCCTCAAAATGTAGACGGTGTATACCTAACACTCGATCTACATACCAATATGCAATATGATGATGCAGAAATGCATATGAATGCAAAGATACAAACGAACACACTGACCTACGAATCAGCTATGTCGAACAACTGCGGATATCTGTGTCACATCTCCTTCTCAGCCTCCCAAGTGGCCTCCTCAACAGAATGATGCCTCCATATCACTTTTACCGAAGCAATCTCCTTATTCCGCAACCTCTTAACTTGTCGATCAAAAATCCTCACGGGATCCTCCTCGTAAGTAAGTCGGATTGGACCTCCACAGACTGAGGTGACAGAACGTGAGACGGATCAGGAACATACTTTCTCAAAAGTGATATATAGAACACCGGATGAACAGAAGCAAATTGAGGTGGCAATGCCTGTTGGAATTCACGGCTCTATTATGACATTCATAAGCAATCATGGCAACGAAAATAACAAAAATTTTATGCCTTGAATTCCCCTAAGGACCTATGCATATTAACATATATAATTAATGTTAGAAGATTTACCTTTCACCAATGCTCGATTGTTCGATTGTATGAGATGACGTTGTAGCTTTTAGCACCAAGAACCTGAATCACCTTGTGGAATCACGTTGCCTTTGCGAGAAAGTGGCTAGAGGTATCCACACGAATGAACTTACCTTGGATTGATTGTAGTGTACTGGCACTTCTTTTAGAATCACTATTCTAAAGCTCACAAAATAATTTTGTCTCTTTGAAAGTGGCACTCTCAAATTCGACTATGCCTTGGAATAATGGCAAGGTGTGCAACCCTATTTATAGGCATATGAGGGGACCTAAATAAGCAGCACAATGGAGCCGAAATTTCCCTCTCCTTGCCCTACTAGGATTCGACATTTTCCTCTATTGGAAGAGGTGTGTCAAAATTCCTCTCCTAGTCATACTAAGATTTGTATTTCTTGTCCTACAAGAATAAGTATTCCTAATTAATTTTGTCACATACTAATTAAGATTTTATTTCCCTTGTCATACAAGAATAAAACTCCTAATTAGTTATGGAATCCTAATTAATTAATAAATGTGTCAAAATACTCCTTGTCACATAAGGATTGTAATCCCTAAAAATAGGAGATGTAGAGCAAAATTTCTCCCTTACTTTTAGGATTATTGTGCCGAATTTTCTCTATCCAGTTTAGGTTAGGAAGGGCCGAAATTCATCATGGGTCTTATTAATATTATTGGACTTTTAATTATATGATACATTATCATAAAATTAAATCACTCACATGGGCCAAATTACGTCACACATAATTAAATAATCATAACCATGATAATTGGTGATTCATTTTAAAACCCATTACATTAATGGACTATGTATTAAATATTATATAATACATAAATTATAAAACCCTGAATTATTATTGATTAATCAAATTAACCATCTTAATAATTTAATCATCACTAAGAGAGAATATTTTGTAATCAGTCCAATTTGTTCTTGTGTGTGACCAAATAGGCCCACTCGAAATTGGCAATGGGTCTTGTCCCAACCTTTGGGCCAAAGTCCATAAGCGGTCTTGTCCCAACCAAAATTGAATGGTTGTCGGTGATCCGAGTTAACCTTTCACAGTCTGATGTTTAGTCCTTTTGTCACCCGATATCTCATCTAAGCATAAGTTATGGTAACATGTCAACCTTATATTGCTTAGCATGCTTCTTGATCTCGAGTAAATTGATGTAACAAATGATATTGATAAACTCCTTTATCAATACATTCGAGTATGCATACGTTCCATCAATCCTACTCATCAAGTTGCCAAGAGTTATCACTCTTCATAAGAGGAACAAATCCATCACTCTCACTATCACTCATCTATATGATTCATGACATATCCAATCATAGCCTTTATTGTTACCCTGTTATAGATAATGTTTGACTAAGTCAAAACATGCGATTCCTCATGTAGGAGTCGATAGTGAGTTTCAGTCAGAGGACTAAACCATCACCACTGAATGAAAGCTACTTTGTGACAACAATCGATGAAGTGCTTTCATAGCGGGCCAATCTAATACATGTTCACCAACATGCATCTATGTTCTAAGTTGATATCTCATATCCATAATCAGTAAAACGTGACTATCCACTTAGCAACATACTAATCTTAATTCATCATCATTCCCATGATAATGATCGATTGGGGACATTTAGAATAGTATTCATTTTATCCTTATGGTTTTAATATCAAGTCACTTACTCGATGGCATAAGGAAGAATAAACCATTCATGGAGTTTTATCTTCATAAAACAACTAATATTTCATAGAAATAAAATGCTTCCTTTTATTAAATAAACCAAATAACAATGTTTACATGATTGGGCTAGGGCACAAAACTAACAGATCTAACCTTCTCCATCAAAATCTGCATATCGGAATCCCCTTTTTGCTCCTCTCGGATCCGATCCAACAATATAGGCCTAGCCTCAATGCGACCAAGCAAAGCTCCAGAGTCATCAAACTACAACTCAACTGCATCGTCCATCAATCTATGCAGCTCCGACACTGCAGGTCGTCTCTCAACTGCGATGGGATCTAAACTTCCCATCAACTTTCTACTCAAGGCATTGGCCACAACGTTCGCTTCGCCAGAATGATATGATATGGTACAATCATATTCCATTAGCAGCTCTAGCCAACGTCTCTGGCTCATGTTCGGGTCTCGTTGCCTGAAAATATACTTCAAACTCTTATGATCTGTGAAGATCTCAAATATCTCACCGTACAACTAATGCTTCTAGATCTTGAGTGCGAATACAACTACCGCCAACTATAAGTCATGTGTCGAATAGTTTTTTTATTCCTCTGAAGTTATCTCGAGGCATAGGCAATCACCTTTTCATGATGCATCAACACATAACCCAATCCAACTCTTGAGGCATCTAATATACTGCGAATCCTCCCGATCCCGATGGCAAAACCAACACTGGTGCACTCATCAGACACCTTTCCAGCTTCTGAAAGCTGTCCTCACATCTGTCAGACCAAAAAAATTTGACTCCATTTTGTGTCAACCGAGTCATAGGAGCTGCGATCCATAAAAAATCCTAGATGAAGCTTCTATAGTACCCAGCCATGCTAAGAAAACTCTGAATTTCTGTAACGGTCTTAGGCCTCCCCCAATGGAGTACTGCCTCTACCATCTTTGGATCTACCATGATCCCATCTTTAGACACCACATGTCCTAAAAATGCCACTTGATCAAGCCAAAACTTGCACTTCGAGAACTTCGCATACAACTGATGCTCTCTCAAAGTCTATAAGACTGACTTCAAGTGATCCTCATGTTCCTTCCTACTCCTTGAGTAAGCCAAGATGTCGTCGATGAAAAAGATAACAAGCCGATCCAGATACGGTCTAAACACCATGTTCATCAAATTCATGAATGTCGCTGGCGCGTTATTCAAACCAAACGACATCACAAGGAACTCATAGTAACCATACTGAGTTTAAAAAGCTGTCTTGGGAATGTCCTCCCCTCTAATCCCCAACTGATGATATCTCGACCTCAAGTTGATCTTAGAAAACCATTGCGCACCTTGCAGCTGGTCAAACAAATCATCTATCCTCGGAAGCGAATATCGGTTCTTCACCGTTGCCTTGTTCAACTGGCGATAATCAATACACATGAGGAGACTCCCATCCTTCTTATTTTCAAATAAATCTGGAATGCCCCAAGGTGAAACACTTGGTTTAACAAATCCTCTGTCTAACAGCTCTCTCAACTGAATCTCCAACTCTTTCAGCTCTGCTGATGCCATCCGATATGGTGAAATCGATATCAGATTGGTACCATGCTGTACCTCTATAGCAAACTCAATCTTGCGCTCAGGTGAAAGTCCTGGTAACTCCTCAAGAAACACATTTGAAAACTCTTGAGCTATTGGTACATCTTCCACTCTCCACTCTAGTCATGCGGACTCAATTAATCCAAAATTCAGATATGCCTCACAACCTCAGCGAATCATCTACTCCGCTCTAACAGCCGACAAATAATCTTGAACAACACTGTCTTGCTCACCCTGATAATAGAACTCAGTCTGACCAGGCGGCCAAAAACATACTCTCTTGGCAAAGCAATCCAAAGTAGCATGCCACTCTGAAAGTCAATCCATACCAAGAATGAAATCAAACTCTCCCACATCCAATAATATGAGATCAACTACCAAGTCATGCACATAAAATGCAATCACACAATTCTGAACCCTAGAATCAGTCAATAACTTGCTACCCAGAGGTAATGAAATCTCTAGCAACTAGTCCAACTGACGCAACGCTAATCTTGAACGCTCAACAAAATGTGCAGTGATGAATGAATGAGATTCACCAGTATCAAATAATACATATGCGAGACTATCAGAAATAAGAAGCATACCAGTAACTGTAGCATTGGAGGTTTGCACCTCCTGATAAGTCAAATGGTACACTCAAGCATGTCTTATAGTAATAGAACTGGTCTATTTGACCTGCCCACTGCCAGTACCCTGACCAATCTGGCTATGGCTCCCAGGACCTGCCAAGCCTCTACTTGCACCTCTGTCAACTCCTATGCTAACGGTGTTTGTGGCTCCAACCTCTGATTGTATTGTCTGTGATCATATGCCATGCTATACAAAAACTCCACCACTTTATGTCCTAATTGTCTATAATGGAAACAAAGGCTTGTCGCTTTGGTACAAACTCCTGAGTGCCTCATCCCACATGTCTCACACTGCGGACGTAAGACTCCAACACTCTACCCTCTAGCATGCCCTACTGGTTGTACCACACTAGCACTCTGAGAACCTTGACCCTATCGTTGGCCTTAACGTTTAGAGGTTTGTCTATGCCTCTACTCCGACTAACCACTCTGTCATTGGCCCTGCTGGCTACCAAAAGTGCTCTTAGTCTTTGCCCTCTTGGGCTCCCTCGGACGCCTCTCGTCCTAGTACTCCATACCTCTCGCAGCATCTGCTATCTGTGACACAGTATGCAAACCTTGAGTCACCAACACTCTGCTAATCTTGGTCAACAACCCATTCAAAAACTTTCTTGCCAAGGCCTCCTAGCTCAGGGCCTCTGGCAGTGCATACCGACACAACTCCTTGAACCGGTCCACATACTCTATCACAGACATACTAGGCTCCTGATGGAACTCGGTAAACTAATCTACCTTCCCTATCCCTCTCATTCTGAGGTAGGACAAACAGTGTGAGCTCATGGTGGAACTCCTCCCAAGTAGCATCCCTGTTAGATCCCTGATCTTCCCACCATCTAGTGGCTCAGTCATCTAATAAGAATGATGCCAGACTAACTCCCGTACCATCATATGCAAGCTCCATAACTTCAAAATGTCATTCCACAGTGAAAATGAAACGCTCCAGATTCTTCCTATTTTGCCCCCAAATCTAGGCGGAGTAAACTTCAAGAACCTGTTGAGACAATACTCAGCATCAGACTGCGATGTTGCTGAAACTATAACAGATGCGGGTGCAACTGCCTTAGGTTGAGGTGGCAGAACTAATGGTGTTGCAATTGGTGGAACAGACTGACCTCAGGCTGCCTGACCTGCTAAAAACGCCTCCACCCGAATAAGAACATGGGTGAATCGCTCAAAAGTGTCCATTAGACCCGCAAGCACTGGCTGCGACTGAGGCTGAGGGGCTGATGTTGTGACATCTGGCAAACTAGCAGCATCATATTGATCTGCTACTGAATGGGTGCCGACCTCGATAGGCTGACGCCTAGGCCTCCCACAATGCCTACCACGACCTCTCCTACGTGGTCGATCCATATCTATAACAAAACAAATCGCATATGCAATGTCATCAAAATGCATTTGACTGCCACAGTACCATAATAAAGATCAAAAGGTATACAAAAGTAAATCATACTGACTCGATCAAAGATACCTAAGCTCCACACCGACCCCAGACAATACAAAACCTAAAGCTCTGATACCACCTTTGGTATCGAGTACACAAATACACAAGACTTATGGAACCTAGTGCTCTGATACCACCTTAGTCACGACCCATTTCCAGACCATGACCGGCATACGAGGTGAACCGTCTGTGGAAGCCCGACCCATCTCTCATAAGCCTCAAAGCTCAAAATTTCTACCCGAAACATTTATTACCAAGACAATTTAGTAAACACTTATAATTCAAAAACATATAATATGTAAACGTGATTTGCATAAAATCAACATATTTAAAAGGTAATATACCAAAATAATATCTGGGAGTAAAACTAATAAAAATACATCAGAGTGTAAAAAGGCAACTCAGTAACCCCACAACATCCCTGTGCGGATCTTTAGCAAAAACAAAAGAGCCCGATCAATAGGTGTTACTAACCAAAAGACTCCTCACTGGTATCCAAGATGCGGATCAGTTGCCGAAGCCAAAATCTAAGAACCTGGAAGATAGAATCAACCATAGATAAGAAATAAAATAGGGGTCAGAACCCAGTGAGGAATAACACTCTCGAACACCTCATACGTGCCTCACAAAGACTGTTTTGAAAACAGTTCACAAATACCACATACGAATATAAATAAGTATATATTCATATACACACTATAAGTAATAGCTTTTAAAAAAAAATCTTTCGAAATCATTTGCAAACAAAGCAACTAACATGCACGTATGCATAATAAAATCACTTCAAATTTAAATCAGAATACATAGTCAAAACATATATCTGATATATCAGACTAAAGAAAACATGATATGAACTCCACCACTAATTACGAGGTATGGGACTAAAGCAAATGTGATATGGACTCCGCCATTAATCACGAGGTGTTGTGGACCCACCACTAATGATGATGAGGACTCTAGCTTTATCAATATCAATTCATGTACTGGATCAGAATACATGGTTACCGACACCCCTGGTAGCTGGGTTGTCTCAAACATTGGTATACCAAAGGCTATGTGCCTCGTAGCACAGGTGTCCCCATATCATAAAACCAAATCATACTATTACTTAGGATATAATCAAAAGCGTGAAATACAGCATCAAAATCAGATAGCATATATATATATATATATCAGTTTGAAAGCAAAGGACTGATTATTAAATCACATAATCAGTTTATTAACTTATCCAATCCTCATATTTGTCAATTTTCATAAATACGTTCAGCACATCAAAAACCAATAATAGAAGTTTCGAGACACAGCATGTATGTCTGAAGCTGCTATTCACTCACCTGGAAAATCCAAGTAATATCACCAGTCAAGCCCCATTAGCCTGTGGCTGGTCTCGCTGGCAGGAACAAGAAACTGAATGATCATAACAATCAAATATCAGAATGCAGTACTATGACATTACCAATGCGTGACGTGCAAATGCAAATGTAGACCCAATTCTACAAAATTGCAAATCTGTCTATGACAGAAAATATTTGTAAAAATAACCAAATCATGATCTGTTTGGTACCCAATGAAACCGAACACCCAGATTGGACCTAATCGGCCTTTTGAACAGCAATCCATCCTCAAATTTAACAAATAAACTCAAAATCCTCTAGAATTTCTGCTTAGAAATTCAGATCTCTATGATCCATAGGGAGAAATCATCAAATCTCCAAATCAAACTCAAATCTAGGTAGTTCTAACTCTTATTCAACAAGATGCATCAGAAACATCACCATATCTATCAAGAAGTCCAACAAAATCCGAAACCCTTGTTCCAAAGAAACCCATTTCATTCAAAAACCAAAACCTTCAAAATTGAAGCTTAAACCTCAAGCTTCTGACCTCAAATAACCATAATCTAACACCCATTAACTCTTATTTCAATAGGAAAGGAAGGATCTAAGCCAAACTTGAAGTTCGACCGAAACCTTAAAATGCTTAAATGTATAGTGAAATAAGAAAATTGAGGGATTAATGGATGTTTCTTACTTCAAGAATCATTGCAGAAGTAAGGAGAAGCAAAGGAAGTCAGAGAGAAATAAATGAGAGGGTACTCTGGTGGTTGATGTGAGTTATGACCGAAGGAAGGGTAGGCAGGGGTATTTATAGACCCATGAGCTGAAACACTGCACTTCACTCAAAGTCGACCAGACTAGGCACATCTACGTATGCAATACCCCATCTATGCACATAGAACCGTGTTCTATGTAGGTAGCATCCCACACAACGTGCGTAGACGGTAGGTCTGGAAACCCCTCACTCTCAGATCTATAATCTACGCACGTTCCACCCCACACAATGCATATAGACCGTCTCACTTGCTCTCGGTTCAAATTCAAGTGATGATCAATGTACGCATAACCTCACACGCAAGCTGTACCTTTAACGTACACAAACAGACCTGAGCACATTCATTGCCCAACCCCACACACGTCTACGTGCGTAGTAATTCGTCCAACGCACGTAGATGACTTCCAGCGTGCCTTTCACACGCAACACCACATCCAATGCATTCATTCTAGAATACCGCCTGATTCCAATTAGAACAAGCGGGATATTACATCACCATTCTAGGTCCCTTCCTTTGAGGCTTCTTAAACTTATAACCAAAAGGATAGCCTACAAACTTGTAACATTGATCCTTTAGATGACTTGGTTTCTTGCAATAAGTACACACCGTTTCTCCATCATTCTTTTTTCAGCTTAGATTGGGCCAGCATGGTAGATGTCTCCATAATACGATCACCTAATATGTTTGCATATACTTTTTGAGACTCTTCTCTAACAATAAGATTGTATGCCTCATATAAGCTAGGAAAATGCCTCATTATAATGATATATGGCCTTACAACAACAAAAGAATCATTCAACCCATTTAAAAAATTGAAAACATAGTCGTTTTGTTGTGATTCAACAAACTTCTCAAAGCAATCAACATTGCCATTTTTGTAGGAGCAATGAGGCAAAGGCCTATAACATTTCAACTCCTCCCATATGTTGTTCAACTAATTAAAGTAAGTGTCAAGATTTTTGGTACCATGTGAGAGAGAACATAATTGCTCTTATAAATGGCAGATTCTCACATCGTCGGGTTACACAAATCGCCTCTTCAAGATACTCCAAATCTGAGAAATAAAACAAAACACCATCGAGGCGGTGTGTTGTAAAATCTATTTCAACAACCATGCCATTATGAGTTTGTTGCAATGTTGCCAAGTAGAGTAAATCAGACTTTCAAATTTTGGACATGGGATCGAATTGTCCACAAAGCCAATTTTGTTCCTATTTTGTTGCGAATGGACAAAGCCAACATAAAGGATCTACTCCATATAGAATAATTTGAAGAAGTAAGCTCAGGAGCAATCATCATAGAGGTATGATTATCTGAGTGATTTAGATAAAAGGGTGAATGAGGGCCTTCAAATTGTTAGACAATAGTAGAGCTTGATGGAGGTGGAAGATTCTCCACTATAGTGACACAATCAAACAGTACCCAAAACAGAAGAGAATGTAAAAGGTGTTGGATTAAGGGTGATCAACATTAATTTTTTTTTGTGTTTTGAAGATGTGTAAAACATTTGAGTTGAAGCAAAACACGTTGGAAAGCTCGAAATTGTGAAACAAAGACTCTGATGCAGTTAACGTACACGGTGTGATTTTAACGTACATAAAAAATTCCTAACGTACGTCAAGAAAGAGTCACGCACCCTAGAGAAGGTGTGAAGACAAGCAGAAGCCACTGGAATGTTGAAAATGATGTCTAACGTACGTAAGGGAAGTATTACGCACGTAAGAGTGAAACACTCGTACGTGAAGTATTATGCAACGTACGTGAATCATGAAAAACCATGATCAACGTACATAAGAATGTGTAAAACGTATGTAAGCTGCAAAAATACCCAGATAACGTACGTAAGGAAAGCGTGACGTATGTGAGAGTAACACAGACAACTGCAACGGCTATAAACAGTCTCCAACGACTAGTTTCTCAACACCAACGTTCAAATGGCTTGAAAAAGCTATAAATACATCAAGGAAGGGCAGAAAAACGTGGATGATCATATGCTTTCAAGGAAGGGCAGAAAAACGTGGATGATCATATGCTTTCAAGGCTAAAACGTTTTTATCATTCCATCACCCCTAAAACAACAAAATCAAGTTAGAGAGAAGATCAAGAGCATTTTGTCAACATGTACTCCTAGCATAATTCTTCAATATTTTGTAAATATTTTTACAAACACTTTGAGAGTGTGGGAAATGTTGGTTGTGAACCTATGGAAAACAACATTGTAATGGCCTTAGAGGTTTGAGTCATAATCAACCTCAATGGCTTTAGAGGTATGAGCCGTAATCAACCTTTTTGGCTTTGGAGGTATGAGCCGTAATCAACCTTGTTGGCTTTAGAGGGGTGAGTCGTAATCAACCTTGTTGGCTTTAGAGGTATGAGCCGTAATCAACATTGTTGGCCTTAGAGGGGTAAGCCGTAATCAACCTTGTTGGCTTTAGAGGTGTGAACCGCAATCAACCTTTATATAATGCTTTGTTGGATTGAGCCATAATCAATCTCCGATAGTAAAAAGCCTAAGTGAGACTTAGGTAGTAGACGTAGGCATGATTGGTCGAACCACTATAAAAATCTTGGTGTTATTTTTTCTTACCTCACTCCAACTCGCTTCCGCTCTCCAAACTTAACCAAGGCATCCCAGAAAAATTCTCCAACAAGTGGTATCAGAGCGGACACTCCGTTCTAGAAGGCTTAACATCATTGGAGCAAAGATCCTACATTAATGGAGATGCTAAATTTGGTATTATCTTTTCAAATCCTCTTATTTTTATTGATATTATTTTGTTTTAAATAGGGAGAGAAAACAAGGTTTGAAAATTATGCACATATTACTTTCAAAATGGGGGGAAATGATTTTTTTAATATTTTAAACAATGTGCAAATTGTTTTCAAAGAGGGGGAGAAAAGAAAATTTTGAAAATTTTCATAAATTGTTTTTGATAGGGGGAGTGATTATTTTTTTATATGATCAGATATTGTGTAATCCTAACCTCATGACAATGATGAAATCCTTGATCAATTGTGTTGCCTTGATGTAATCGCTTAAATTCTTCAAAGTTTTGACATCATCAAAAAGGGAGAGATTGTTGGATCAAAGGTGATCAACATTAAGTTCCTTTTGTGTTTTGAAGATATGCAAAACATTTGAGTTGAAACAAAACACGTTGGAAAGCTCAAAATTGTTAAACAAAGACTCTGATGCAGTTAACGTATGTCAGTGTGATGTTAACGTACGTAACAAATGCCTCACGCATTTCAATAAAGAGTAATGTACGTTAGAGAAGGCGTGAAGACAAGCAGAAGCCACTGAAATGTTGAAAATGGTGTCTAACGTACGTAAGGGAAGGATTACGTACGTAAGAGTGAAACACACGTACGTGAAGTATTATGCAACATACGTGAATCATGAAGAACCATGATCAACGCACGTAAGAATGTGTGAAACGTACGTAAGCTGCAAAAATACCCAGATAACGTACGTAAGGAAAGCGTGACGTACGTGATAGTGGCACAAACAGCTGCAACGACTATAAACAGTCTCCAACGGCTAGTTTCTCAACACCAACGGTCAAATGGCTTGGAAAAGCTATAAA
>CAODLS010707232.1:0-11467 GCA_948243855.1 Flueggea neowawraea
CTCGTGATCAAGGTCTACTTCAAAGGGGTCCACCCCAAATTCCCCAACGGAGGGCTAATGTCACAGTATCTTGACTCACTGGAGTTGGGCTCCATCATTGACGTGAAAGGCCCATTGGGCCATATTGAGTACACCGGGCGCGGGAACTTCCTGGTTCAGGGTAAACCAAAGTTTGCCAAGAAACTAGCCATGCTCGCAGGTGGGACGGGCATAACGCCGATCTACCAGATGGTTCAAGCAATTTTGAAGGATCCAATGGACGAGACCGAGATGTATGTGGTATACGCCAACCGTACAGAAGAAGACATTCTGTTGAGAGAACAGTTGGAGCAATGGGCCAAGGAGCATGAAAGACTGAAGGTGTGGTACGTGGTTGAAAAGGCTAAAGAAGGGTGGCAATACAGCACTGGTTTTATTTCGGAGCAGATTATGAGAGAACACATTCCAGAAGGTTCAGGTGACACGCTGGCACTTGTGTGTGGGCCCCCACCTATGATTCAATTCGCAGTGCAACCCAACTTGGAGAAGATGAACTATGACATTAAGGAGTCGATGCTAGTGTTTTAGAAGAAAAGGACAGAATTAATGGTCCATTTCAATAGTTTTTAAATAAATATTGTATATATATAATTGTCTTTTTTTGCCCTTTTGTGAAAACATTTTCTCATAATTGCCATCCTGTTTTTCATTTTTTTTTTATTTTGAGCTTAGAAAAAGGAAGATTGGTCGGGATTAGAGCAAAGAATCGTGTTGTACGAATCCATGTAATTTAAGTAAATATATGTATAATTGTTCCCTTCATTTTTTTAGGCATTATTTTGGCACTTTTTTTTTACTATAGAAAGGGACTCGAGAACGATCAGTAGTAGCATATTTTTGTTGGATATTACCATATAAGTATTATTTCTCTGCTACATAATATTCCCAAAAATTATAGCTGACATGGATAACAAATTTAGATCCTTGTACGATTTTGACACTTTATTTCTTATGAAATGCTTTACATTAATGATCTAAATCATTTTCTAGCTTAATTAGGCAATAGAGTGAGTAAATAAATAATAATAATAATAAAGATAACCCTAATGGTATGTATGACCCTTCAACAACTTGAAGGATCACTTGTAGTTGGAGGTATTGTTCCAAATTCCAATTAAGGTGGTGACAATTTTCCAGAACCGTACCAACATGACCAGTGTGGATAATACAGTGACAATTATACTGTCAAATCCAGCTGGTATTACTACAAAATGACACTTCAATTTTGAAAAGATAGGTTTTTCTAATCCTCAAATTGCAAATCATGGCAAATCAAAATCCTTCAATTACAACATCTGGGCCCTCCTGATTCTGCTTGGATAATTCATTTTGGAGCTTCAGTTTATAATATTTTGTTATTATTAATAATTTCGTTCTGTTTTTAAACCGAAATTTCTCGCATTCTTCTAACTTAATTGATTAGGGAGTTGCATTTAAATGACTCGAACTAAATAATCATACATCTCTGAAATTCACATGTCTTATAAGGCTTTCTTATTTTACAAAAAATATGCTTGTATATATGGTTTGATAGATCTTTTTATAATTGTGGTCCATTTAAAGTTAGATGAACGGTGGTACGTCGATACCCTGTTACAATTTTGCACTCGTAAATTCCCATCGCAATCAGGAGAAAATCAAATCAAAAACTATTTGCTTGGAAAATGCCAAGAAATTTGGCCAATGCCAAGGCAAACAGTTTTAGTGGCGTGTTATGTTGTCACATCTTGTGCTTTGGTCGAAAATATCCTGCTAATTCCCTTCTTAACTTCCAGAGATTGATAATACATACCATCATTACTTTTAAGTCCTTTTTTTATTTTTTTAACAGTACAAGCATGAGAGAATGAACATCTATTAGTGTAGTTTGTGACAGACATTTTATGGTACTTAATAAGGTTATTTAATAAATTTTGCATATTAAACAAAATACTGCAGTTTATTATCTTTTATCTACTAAATTTATATGTTACCAAATAAGTGCTTAGGTGGCTTGCTCATCCAATAATATCTAGCTAAGCATTAGGTTTCTAATCAAGATGCAACATCTTCTTCTTAAGATTATAGAAATTTGTAATTTATAGTTAATTAATCAAATACAATTTTTAAGTAATTTAAAATCATAAACTGTACACTATAATAAGAAAATATAACACTTTGATAAAAAAAAAGTTTCGATTGTAAGAGAAAATTATCAAAGTGGTGCTTGAGGGACCAACTTTTTTTTTTCTTTTTCTCATGCCAATAATTGAAATGTGTCCTGCATTTTTCATTCTATATAGGTATTGTTAATTTAAGGACAAAAATATGGAAAACTATATATATTGCTATATTTTATGTTTTTTGTTTAATCAATTTTTATATTGGTTGACTTGATCGGTGTTTATATATGGCTGCATTTAAATTTAAGCCGTATATTCGAAGAGAACCAATGCATCTTCGTTTAAAAACCATTATTTTTTAAACAAAATTATTTTGAATATTTCTATTTGTGCTTGCAAGCAAAGAAGTATAGATCAAAATGGATATTTAATAATTTTTTATTTAAGTAAAATAAAAAATCAACCTATGGTGGTTTGATCCACTCTAAATATAATCTCAAATTCATGAAGGGTCTTAAGAATTAACCTTCTTTAAAATATTAATAGGTTTCTAGCAAAGGATTTAAAATTGTTGTAATTTATTGACGTTTATTAGGTTCACTAGACCATTATATTTTCCCTATACTTTAAGTTATATGATTTTATTATTGAAAAATAACTTTGGTGGATTGAGAAAATAGCTTACCTATAAGCGATTTTTAACCTAAATTTTAAAACCATGTGAGAATCGTGATATATAGGGAAAAAATAACAGAAAAAAATTCACCATTTGTTACCTGCATTTAATGGACATAATTATGAAAACACGTAGCAGGTGTTGGTTGGATTGTCGTTACAAAAAAAAAGGTATCTTTACCAGAAACGAGGCGCTCCTAGACGTCAGGAAAGTCAGTAAAGCCCATCGAGAATGATTTTAGACCCTCAGAAGGATTTCTTGAGAAGGAATGACTTGGGAGGAAGCCGATGAGTTAGGAGCACACTCACCCACGACAGCGCACAAGGAAACGTGGAGTAATTTACGGAGTACACGTCCGAAATAGGAACATGTGAGAGTTTTTTGGGGCACAACATCGAAGAAGAACGTGGGCTCTCTCAGAAATGGAGGACGTGGGAAGAGAACGTGGCTATTTGGTCAGAAGAAAATCAAGTATAAAAGAGGAATCGCTACAGGACAAACACATACATCAACACCCATAATTGTCTTTGCTTTTACTCTGCAAGTTTTTATTTTCACAGTAGCATAGCATTCTTTGTGCAAGACTTGAATTCGTCATGTTTGCATTGACCATGGTCTTAATAGGTTTTTTGAGTCAAATGTAAGTTCACGAGTTCTCTTTTAAGCTCAATTTCAGTTATTAATTCATTCCTTTTATTTTATTTTGCTTCTTTATTTAATACGATTATTCGATTGGTACGTTCGAAAGTCCTAATCTATTAGGCAATACCGAATCCTATATAAATTTTACACCTCTTGAACCTCGCGTCCGCCACCATTCCATTCCTTAAGGAGAATTTCGAGAACACCATCATAAATACAAATTATTGGACTAGAGATTCCTTGTCGCAATTTTTGAAACATATTCATAATATTCGGTGCAAGTAAACTGTTAAGCTACAAATTTTTTCAATTAAACAAACTATATCAGAGAATAAAAGAAGAGAGAAGGGGTGATGACCAATAAACCGCTCCAATAAACCTGCTCCATGTTGTCAACATTATTAATACACAACCATTAATCTTAACCACATACAATTTAGACAGAGAAATAAAATAGATATTAAAATTAATTTAATATTTGAGTGGAGCAAAACAGTCACCCGCCGCGTCCGAGTGAGGCGACCTCAGCCCTTGCGGTGAGCCAAACCAAAACCAAAGCTGGCCCCTATGGCCTCCACCCAATCATCTCTTGCTGTTTGGCGCAATGAAGGGTCAACCCTAGCTAGCCATGATTATTTTGTTTCTACACTTAACCTTGCCCACCACTTGTTGCTTGTTCCTTTTGAAATACTCTCTACCTATTTTCAGAATTTCTACCTCATACTCTTCGATTTATTGTCGTAGATATAACCATAGGTTTTCGGAAACAAAATTGTTTAAATTCATCTCAATCTCATCGTATGATTTCGTTACACCTCAAATTTCAATGGAATCTTGATCACCTTTTTGTCTCTCATTATTTGTTGTGTGTATAAAATGAACTTACTATTTTGTATTTTACTAAATTTTGCAATTTTAATTCGAGTTTTTTTTTCTTAGTTATTGTTTTATAATAAGAAAGTGCACTAAACTTTTTTAGAAGTGAGAAAAATGTTATATAATGTCTAGTCTAGAGGAAGTGTGAGGTCAAAAGTAATTTTGACCAATTTTCTTTCTCAATTTTCAAGATGTAATTTATTGATGGAGGACTAATAATCAGTAAAAAACTTCTTTACAAATGTACTTTCTTGAAAATTAGTGATTTGAACCAAATAACGGATGAGGGAATTAGTTTTAGGAAGTCTGAAAATTATAATTAATTGACGAATATTTCCTAATTTCTTGTATTAATTAAGAGAATTATTCAGTTAATACTCTACTATTTAGGTCATTATTTAAAATACGGCTCCTTCAAGCTCAAATTGGTTAGTTTCAACCATTTCCTGCGTATCTTTCCTAAATTTTAAATCTTGTTTATAAGAGATAGAATAAACACTAATGGAGAGAGAGATGACATTCAATAAAATAAGGGGAAGAAAACTCCGCACCTACAATTTGGAGTCGTCAAAAGAAAAAAAAAACCAAGAAATTAAATATTCATGCCATAGATTCGATCTAAAGATTTTTGTTGATTAGTTTAATTTGACGAATTTTTTTCTGTTGTTGAATTTGACCTATATATCCAACACCCTAAAAACAAGAAACCTTAATCGTTGTTGCGTTCTTTGTTGCCAATTATCAGCATATATAAATATCTATATGCTATATATAACAAATAACTTCGCTAAAAGTAGCCAAAAGAATAGGGAAAAAAGTGCACACAAGAGTATTATAAGTTGTACAAATAAAATATATACAGTAAATAAACGACTAATAAATTAAGTTGATGAAATAATTGGTTTGCGTCATTACTTTGATTCGTTCCTATTACCCATTAATTTTATTTTCCTCTTTTTTAACGGAATAACAAGTTGGTACGACTTAATTAATTACGATATCTATTGAATATAAGAAATAAAATAAAAGGTCCACACTACTTGGAAACGGCTCCAAGGACATTGGGTAGAACAAGACTTACAATTATATTGCAGTTCATGCACCTTGTTTTGCCTTCTGATTCGTGACAATGTATTTTGTTCTGTCACTTTCTCTTTGCTGTTTGGAATCCATGCTCACCATTACCAATTTTTAATTATATTGACGATCCACATCAATTTTTATATAGAACATCACTACCAGACGTCTTTTTGTTGTCATTACCTATTTGCATACTATTTGTTAGTGCCAAATTGTAGGTGTTTTTGCAATAACACATTAACAATGACCAAGTTGGCTAGAGATCATGATCTAATCGGAATTTCATTAAGATTTGTTCTAGTCGTTGTTCATCGGTGTCATTAATTCTTACAACGATTCCGTAAGGTACTTCACAAGTACAAATTTCAATATTTACTATTATTTGGACTACTTGAAAGTTGTATGCGTGCAATTGTGCATTATTTGTCCTGGTTTATATTCAGGGCTCCATTTTCTTAATACAAATTGTAAAAGATGCCAATTAATTCTATTTCTGAAATTTTTTTACGATATTTAAGTTGGATTTATGAGTTGGATGAGTTTGCTCCTTATATTTACTAAATGAAAATGGGTTCCTAAGAAAATAATCGTTATAATTTTCCGAATCGTCAACCAAATTGTGCTAGGAATTAATGAAACTGTTTCACATTGGTCAGCAACATTATCTTATGGAGAACACATGTGCACTTGTATACTTTCCACCAATTGCAAAATACAATTGACAGAAATCCAAGTGAATAAAATTAGTCACGGATAGACATCGAGCTGTATGCATTTGTTTTTTTCTTAAAAATAAAATAAAATAGGTAGCAATCATTCGTTTCCATGGGTAAAGTTTGAGAGTTTCAACCTATTAGAAGACTAAGTTTAAACCCGCGCATAAAAGAAATCTACTACGCAAATCCAAAGTAGTTGTCACTCTCTTTGGAAAGATAAGGATGAGTTTACAACAGACAGAGAGTTCAAGTCGTCATTTATAATAACATGTCGATTAACTATATACATTTGAAAAATGGGTGTAGTTTAAAGAGAAATTAACATATGGGTCTGATAAAGTCCTACCAATTGACAAGTTGCAATTCATTGAATCTCAATCGCGACTACAATTTTTGTGAAAACGTAATCGATATTATTCTAACTTGTAAGACATTGAGAGTGACCATTTATTGTCAAGTAAATATTTTCTTCAAGCCATGACGTTAAAATATCAGCCACTATTTTAAACAATTTTACAGTCGCCACACGAAAGAAAAGAAGAAAAGGACATGTTGTCCTATCAGTATTTGTTGATGCATTCAAGTTTTTGAAATAAATAGTGAGATAATTTGCCTTATCGAACTCTTGAAAATATTTACGATTTTGTTTTTGAAAAATGAAAATTTAATTAATATATCTAAGTCACAAAGCAGTGGTGTAGCGCAACCCGAGAAATTCCTTACTACTCAAAAAGCTTTCGCACGCTTAACATTACGGCATAGACAGAGAATTTACGAAAGTTCTTTTACAGTTTTGAATATAATGGCATAAATCAGTTTTCCTCTCAAGTCTCTAAGGGAAACAAAGATAAACCGTGAATCAAACATATAAAGGGCGATACATACACGAACAGAGCGTAATCATTATAATTAGTTGCTGGAAATATGGTTGACGCAGCCTTTGTTGAAATGTTGATCCATCCAAACCAAAAGTCACGGTTTCTCTAGTTATGACTTTTATAGCTTGAAACTAATAAAGGCAAAACTTGAAACTAAGGCAAAGTTGAAGGTGAAATTTTCCACTTATCTCATCCAATTAATCAAGTGTTTACAGTTTTAATTCATTGGTTTGCTCTCACCTCTCACCCATCCTTGACTTTTATAGGATCCTACTTTTTCGACTGATTCGATATAGCTTTAATTTTTTTTTCCATTTTCATTAGAAATAGAGTTCAATCATCAATCCTTCAGTATTAGAAACAATATAAATTTTGGTCTAATTCACATTTTTGTCACGGTTTTAAAGTTTTTACGATAAAAAAAATACAAATTTATAAGTTTTCAACACTTTTGTCATAAAGAATTTGTCGTTATTGGCTTTCACTTTGCGTCGCTGATCTTATTAAAAAAAAAGTGCAATCATATATAGTATAAGATAATGAGGGAAAATATTTGCTAAAGTTTGGCACTAGTAATTTTTTACTCTAAGTAAGCATCAAAATAAGGCTTTCTTTTTTGATAAATCGCATCAAAATAGAACTTTAATCAAAGAGGATGGTACCTTATGTCATATTATTAATAGTCCTCATTTATTAATAAATGAATAAATTATGAAGTTTTTTTAACTAATATAATGTGTTGGCTATATATAAATATTGAAAAACTGTTATCTATATATTAATATAAAGGAGAATATATGCATTGCGATGTTGACATGTCATCCTAAATGAACGACATTTGGTATCTTACTAATGTGATATATGTCATATAAAAATGTGTCATAAAAATAATAATAAATGTGTTTATATTAGACATTTATATCAATTAATCAATTTATATAGTAATTAATAAAATATATAATAAAAAATTAAAATATAAGAATAAATCTATTTTTTTAAATAAACTTCCTTTACACATTTTAAAAACAAATACTATATGTACACATATTATTTAATATTCACCCTAACAATATATGTTTTTAAAAATAAATTATATTATTTTTTATATCACTGCTATTATTTTTATCTGATCCTATATATCAACCTTCTTTTATCAATTTTGATCTACCAAATGTCTTTAAAAATTAATTGTCATATATAAATGCAATTTCTAAAGTTGGTATTGTGAAATAATAAATTCACAATCAAATTGATTGTCATAGTAAATTGTATTTTGGTTATTATTTTTTTAAAAATTTTAATTAGATATGAATAAATAGATTTGGTTTATGGAAGATCAACTTTTTGCTTTATTAATATTTTTTTATAATTATTCTTTGACAATGTAAAATTTTATCGATTATGCAACAAACCATAATTGGGTCAATACATCTTTTGACCAATTTTTTGACAATTTATATTAATTAAGCCACTTAAAAGTTTTTATCATGTTGTAATTCTTCAATCTCAGCAAAAATTAGTGTTAAAAAATACCAAAAAATTTTATGCAAAAGATCAAAATGACAAACATTAATATTTTTTAGTCTGATATGGAATTCGTTAGCAATATTAGTTAAATTGGTTATCGAAATATTAGTTGTTGAAATTGAGGGGTTTAAAAATATAGTGAAAAAAGTTGAAAGACTAACGAAGATATGCTAACAAATTTCAAGGGTAAAAGTTAATTGTAAATGTTATATTTTTTCAATTACAATAATGTAAGTGATTTTAATATATTAAATCTAAGTTTTCGATCAAATGTATTATATATATTTAATTTATTATTTTTAAATGAAGTTAACGTATCAATATTATCTTTTTGATACTATTTTTAAAAATTATTTTATATTAATTTCAATCATTATTTTAACTTTTAAATGGTTGTATAAACTATGAAAGAAAATCTCACAATATTTGGTTAATGATTGGAGCAAGTGTTGAATCAGAATTATGTATTAGATGTTCTTTACTGCAATTATCGATGTTCAAATTGTATAATTATTTGGTATTTAAATATATCTCTTGCTAACCATATGCACATATGGTAATAACAAATGATCTATTGTTTAATGTCTTAAGAGTCCAAGTCGAAAAGAACAAGAGAACATTAGAGCATATTGATTTATAATTGCCTCAATTTATTTTCACCTTGAGAGATTGGAGAGGTTCAAGAGTTAAAAGTAGATATGTATTGAAGATTTTTATAAGTTATAAAGAAAATAATTCTTCAAACTATATTTAAAAGATTAAATTTTGTAAACTATATTAAAAATTTAAAATTTAAAATTTAATGTGAGATTTACAATTATATTGTTTTATTTTAATTTTAAAATTTAAATTATAAAATCTTGAATATTCATAAGAAATTTAAAATATATTAATAGTATCCGAAACACTATTTGAAAAACTGTTATAATTAAAAATTACCTAATTCTAGTGATGATCAACAAATATTGATTGTTCTCAAACACGGCAACTTATAATAAAATTTATTATTGGCATTCAAGTTTTGTCATATTTGGTTGCTCGCCAGAATCCAGCATTGTACATGTGTCATTTGGACTGAAATGATATATTAATAATACAAATATAAGCAAAGCTTGGATTCATTTTCTCCGCATTCATCATAGTCTTTGCCCCTTTTTGAGCTTATTCAGGCACATTTAGGTATCTTTTAATATCCAAAAGCAAACTTTATATTAATTAAAATATTTTATTGGCATTACTTTAGAATCTTTGATTAAATCAGGTCTCAAAAAAAGTAAAGGATCCCACGGTCTAGGGACACTACTACTTGGTCAAACACTGATGATTCAGTGTGGAGTTTTGTCAATATTTTACAATTTCTAGTGCGCAATTTTGTCGCACAAATATAATTGGTTCCCTTTTCAATTAAAATGATTAGAGGAAATTCAGAAGAAAAAGAAATAGAGACAAAAACAAAAGCAAAAACTTATGTTAATTCAAATAGTTTAGTATATACGTTTATAAAGAAGAATTGTGCCCGCCAAAAAAAAAAAGAAGAAGAAGAATTTTGATTTCTTTGTAACATTATCATGATTTATTTTTATTAATTAGTTATTTTTTTGAAGAGAATTAGTTAATACTTTTAGAAAACCCACGCGTAATGCAGGTAAATTTTATCGATTTGATATGGTATAAGTAAAAAAGAAATCTTGGAGTGCATACCTATAGCAAGAAAATCAAATAATAGAAGACCAGCTATATTTTTAAATTTTACAATTCCGATTCTATATAATCAGGATACGAAAAAAAAAACAAATTATATATATATACACACTAATTAGAAAGGGATAAACAATCAATTAAAGACAATTCGAGAAATTGATTATGAATACTTGGAAATAGTAGAGTTAATTAAAATAATATTTTTTGTTTAATTTTTCAAATATATATAAAAGATGATTCTCTCTATTATCAGTGAGTGATTGTTAGATGAAACAATTTGTCTTGAAACTAGAACTTAACATTAATTATTAATAATGACTATGTAATTTAATGAAGAATAAAATAGATATTTAATCTATAAATAAAAAGTTACAATATAGAAGTTAGTCTATATATTTAGATATTCGAAATAGAGAATAAGCCTATCAATTCGAAATAGAAAGGGTACTTGTGTAACCAACCCATCTATTAAGAACAAAGAAATACGGGGAGGAAGGTATAGGTAGAATGTGACTCAACCAATGTTGTTGACAATATTGAAGGCTCAAATCATACTGTGAGCAGCTGCTAGCCCTTGGTACAGTCGAGACAGAGACATTTGGAAAAGCAACGGCTGGTGAAGTTTAACAAGGTTCACACGAAAAAACAACTTGGTTGCGGACACTCTTTCCCATAAAGCTCATTGCTCAGGAGGGTGTTTTTACCTTGAACAACCACCTGTTGACATAATTCCTCTTTTGGTTTCTGATAGGAACAGGGGCTCTATTTCTATGATATATAATGTTACTCGTAATTCATGATTCTTGAAGTCGTTTCATAGAAAATTTGTTTATTATTTTTATTGTTATTTTATTGAAGTACCCAGTTTTTAGTCTCTCAGCTTTTTCATCCGTAATTCAGAAATTACTTTAAGAGTTTCAAGGGACGCATACTCAATTTTTCACTAAACACAATTTTATTTTAATCTAACTTTTATCTATTGCTTCATTTAATATTTTTTACCAAAAATTTATTAAAATAAAAATAGGTCATTCAAATAAAATAATTCGTTAAAATAAAAATATTACATTAAAATAAAAATAATTCATAAAATTTAAAAATTAAAATAAAAAATTACATTAAAATTAAAATATTAAAAATAAAATATTAAATATTACATTAAATTAAAAATACTACAACCCATATTTTTCACAAATTTTTTTACAAGCGTATTCATGCAAACGTCGTGCG
>CAODLS010707244.1:0-29522 GCA_948243855.1 Flueggea neowawraea
CAAAAGGAAAATAAATAACTAGAATATAAGACGATTCTAACTAAAAAAGAGGACTCATCAGCATCAACAAACCTGGAGTGGGAGCCCAGCTCGTGCAACCATGGCATTACCGTCTCCAGTACATGTATGAGCAGAGGTTGCCGAAAAATATGCTCTACCATAGCCTGAAAATGATATAATAAAGTAAAGACGCAGCTACACTGACTCAGAAGTGTTTTATTCCTTAACTGATAGCATCATAAATCTTTTATTTTTTGGTAAGAAAAGAAAAGAAATTGTTAACAAACACAATGCCCCAGTCACCAAAATGGTTGAAGCAGCATGGAATCTATGTAAAGTACCATCATCCATATTCAGTGCAATTACTCCTTGGAAGCTACCTGAACATCAAAAATATCCAGAATCAATCAATCTATCTCATGCATAGCATTCACAAAGCTAAGGCAACAATCAGATGTTTTATACAGGATAAGACCGAACACAAACATCTTTATCTCCTATGTTGCAAGCCGCAAACTAAACATACCATCACTATTCATTAGGAGATCCAAAGCAAAATACTCCACAAAAAACTGTGTATTATGTCTCATAGCTTGGCCATAGAGAGTATGCAAGAGAGCATGCCCAGTTCGGTCAGCAGCACATGCACACCGATATGCCTGTCCACCTACCACCTATAACAATTCCAACATTAAGACCAAAATTGAACAACTACCAAGGGAAAACATGTAACTGTGTGGCCACCGGCCATAACTATGGGTCCATACCTTTCCCAAAATCTAGACTCTGACCACCAAATGCACGCTGATAGATTTTTACATCTTCTTTTCGAGTAAACGGCAGTCCATAGTTCTCAAGTTCAAAAACTGCTTTTGGTGCCTCCCTGCACATTTACTGAATGGCATCCTGATCACCTGTGCAAACATTCTTGGAATTAGCTTACCAGCAAAAGAGAAGTAGAATGACAAAAGTTTGCAAGATAAAATAGATATGGCTTAATCCTTCATTATATAACATAAGTCAATTCAGAATTTCAGTAAGCAATATTTTAGCAGATGTTACATATTTGCTTATAGGATAATCTCATCTCCCCATTTGTATGGGACAATGTCAAAGATACGAGAGCTTACCTAACCAATCACTTCCCTTCACAGTATCATACATATGCCACCTCCAATCATCTTCGGTCATATTTCCTAGTGCAGCATTAATACCTCCCTGAAATGTTTTATTACTAAATATTAGCAATTAACATTAAAAATTCAATCTAATGTGGTGAAGCCAGTTCACAAGGATCCCTCTATGAAAACTCAGATAACATATTCATAAGTTATGAAACCACCATTTATCTCTAATTGCGATTTGTTTAAATACGTTTCACAAAGCATCAACAGCTCTATCTCAGAAAATCAATACCTGAGCCGCAACGGTATGGGAACGCGTAGGAAAAAGCTTAGTAATACAAGCAGTGTTGAAACCATGCTCAGAAAGTCCAATGGCAGCTCGCAAACCTGCACCACCAGCTCCTACGACGACTGCATCATACGTATGATCGACAACCGTGTACGACGACCTTCCGACACTCTGCCGCAACCATCACACAAATCATAAAAACACACAAGAAAAATCTTAAATCTTCGAGTTTTAGCTCCAAATAATCTTCGCATCTCTTGCAATTTAAAAACTAGTATATCGAACACGTACTCAACATAAAAGATTAAGCAAATACAAAATATTAAAAAAATAAAAACCTCAAGCTTCACTGCAATCGCTTCCGATCACAAACTAAACAAACAAAGAGCCAGCAATATTAAGTTATGATTAGATTGAAATGAGAATAATTCCGTACAGATTCGGTGGAGAAGAATCTAGCAATGTGAGATCTAAAGGAGTCATTGGAGACTGATCTCTTCGACGGAGGAACGCGAAGGCTTCGAGCCACGCACCGCCACATCTTGCTCTATCTACACCTATCTACTTCCAGCTCAGTGATTGATTGAGATTGTTCGACGAGTTGCCTTGTTTGTTTTGGTTTCAGGAAAGGGATACGGAAGAGGAAGAGGCTTTAGAAATTGGTTTTTCGTTGGCTGAGAGAGTTGATGCTCGCCGACTGCCGATGCATGTGATGCGGTAAGCAGTTTTAAATTTCCCTGATGTTTGGAAGAAACTACTCAAATTGCCACTCGATTTTGTGCTACGAGCGTTCTTTTTTAAGGACAAGTTTAGGATTTGACTATGGATGATGTATGGGCCGTCACGGTTGGTCTGGACTCTGGAGAGTTGTTTTGGTAATTTTGTCATGGATTGACAACGTGGCGATTTGCTATTTTAAGCAACTTCATTACTGGGAATAACAACTATTAATCAAAACAGAAATTAACTAAGTTTAGAAAGAAAAAACAGAAATTAATTATTAAAATTAGTTTTTACATATAAATATGGGAAAATTAGGAAGGAAAATACTTTCCACATTTTTCTACTTGATGTGCTAAAAATGAAATGCACTTAATGATTTTTGTTTTTTAACTTGAAATGCACTTGATGATTTGATCAATATATTAACCCTCCAATTAATCAAAAAGACTTTTATGCCCAAAAAGTCCCTAGTCAAGGGCTGGTACAACTGTACAAGTAAGAGTCCATTTCGATAACACGTGGCAACATCCCAAAGGTTGATTACAATGGCCACGTCGGCAAAAACCTAAAAGAGAAGAGGGAATGTGCTGGTAGTTTTTAAGCCGCGATGGATTTTGATTGAAATTTAGCCACGCTCCTTATAAACCCACCGCAAAACAACCCGATTTGTGTTATTAAAACAAAACCATGAAGTGAATTGAAGAAGCTCACTGATCTATTAAATTAACACTTGGCTTAATATAGCATTATAAGATGTGCAATAAAATGGAGAGAATTTATTATTGGTTGGTTTTGTGGTTGAATCAGTCTTGAACGCCGTGCTATGTTGTCTCAGCAGTTGGATACTCCTCGGTTGATGTAAAATATGTTGGGTTCGAGCGGCACCCACCATAAAAATGAGCATGCTTTCCAATGAGGCTGTAAAAAAAAAAACACTGAACTGAATTAGAAAACCCATAGAATCCCACTTGAGGTTGAGCGTTTATCATCCCAGTCCGAATTAGTGACCTGGGCTAGACTTCGTATTACAGTCTTGAAATATAACCCATTCCCACTCGAAATTGGGTTCATGGGCTTTACATCAACTTTTTGTGATGTTTCGAAGCTTTGTTTCGGAATAGGCACCTAACTTTTGTTAATGAAATTGTCATTACAGATAAGTTCGTCCATTATCATATTATTTAGGTGTTAAATATTGGTTGGACTCCTACTTTTTAGATAATATTCGGTTTCTCTCTCCTGTAGTGACTCCACTTTTTCCGGACAATAATTATCTCACTTTTTTTAATACAATAATCAAGTTTTGTTTGGTTGATATTCATTTGGTTTATGTTAAGTTTCGATTGACATGTGTAAACGTATTTTAAATTATGAATTTCAAATGAATTTTCATGACTTTCATCAAGTTTAAGAATAGTTTCAAAACTGTTTCATCATATAAAAAGTCATTTATAATTTCAGATTCTAATTTTTATCCTACTATCTAGTTTAGTTTCAATTAATTTTCAAAACTATATCAACCAATAAAACATAATTTGCAATTTTAGGATTCAATTTTTTCTTAACATCTAGTTTAGTTTCAATCAAGTTTTAAAATTGTTTCAACTTAGAAAACATCATTTATTATCTTAGATTCTAATTTTATCTTAATATCTAGTTTAGTTTCAAACTACAAAAATTATTACAATTGAAACTCTAACGTGAACAATGATTACATAAAACACTTAATTATTTTTACAGTATAGTGATGTATTTAAATGACATAGCAAAGTTTTTGATTAGTTTCAATTGAGTTTCAGTACGAATTTATTCGACAATTTTGAATATTGTGCCTTTTCTATTTTTTTTTAATGTGTTAGTATATATTTGTTAGGATATTTTTTATTTAATTTTTAATAATTAAATTCTCCTATATTTTTGGGATTAGTCAATCAAAAATTTTAAATCCCATTTTATCCTTCTTTCAACACTTATTTTTAAGAAGATTTAGCTGATCATGTTTTAACTTATGGGTGGTTAATTTCAAAAAGACTTTACTAATTTATGGTTATATTTAGTTAATATTTTTGAAGTGGTTATTTATAAAATAAATACTAGTTTGGTTGGTTTGTTATGTAAAAGACCATTTTTTTTAATAAATCCATGTGGTAATTATGCAATACACCTAAAAACGTTTACAATATTTATTCCCTATGGACATGGTGTATTTATTATAGACATACTTTGCAATAATTCGTCCATACGGGCATGATTCTTCAGATTTACGGATATGTATTTTCAAATTCACGAAATCTTGTTTATACGTTGTTGATATTTTTTGTATTTTCAAATTTAAAGCTTCTTCTTTATATATTATTTATATGTTGTTTTTAGTTTATATATTGATTGAATGTTGTTTATATATAGTTGCTACTTGGTATATTGTTTATATGTTATTTATATCTTGAAAGTAATATAAAGACATATCTGTAATTTATATGTTGTTGATTTTTTATCTATATATTGTTTATATATTTTTGATATCTTGTTTATATTTTTTAATATATAAGCAACATATAAACAAGATATCAATAATATATAAATAATATTCAAATTTTAAAATAAGAACAACGTATAAATAATACATAAATAAGTTTTGAACAAATCTGTAAAATGACCAGATTCTAAACAATATATAAATAACATTAAAATTTTAAAATAAAAAATAATATATAAACAAATTTTAAACACTTTTATAAAAATTTAATTTATAAAATTGTCAACATAAGGATATAATTTTAAGATTTTTGTCAAAATATTAAAAATGTAATCCCTTAGTTCAGGGTATATGAAAATGGCCCTAAATCCATTGAACTTGATAGTAATCCAGATTCGGTTGGCCCAGTCTACGGTCTGTATTGGATCCAAGCTAGCTACACTCTTTTAGGCCTTTGGCAATGTAATGGAGATCTGTGCTTCATCTGTGTCTAAGGTGATAATTTGTGTTTGTACCATTTTTTACATATTTCATATAATTATAAACAAATATTAAATTTATACTAATTATATCATAAATTCTAATTGCAGTTTTTGAATTCCGGAAAAATAAATTAAAAAAAGATATAGTTTCCACGACATTATTATTTAAGAATAAAAAAAGGCTTAATACATTTGTTCCTCCTCCATTTGCACATTTTTTTTAATTTGCCCCCTCAATTTTACGAATGTTTATCCACCCCCTAAACTTTTAAAACGGTAACATAAAATCCCTTGAACTTACAAAAATTGAATCAATTAACCATTTTTATGATTTATCTTAGTCACAGCAAAGGATGCTAAGTTACACACGTCCGACGTGGAAAGAAATAGACACCAACTTGTCAAAAGAGATTGTCACTTAAGATTTTTTATTATCAAGTCAACACCAAACCAAAACAACCCAAGTCCATGTCATCTACTTCAAGGAAAACCAAAACCCTTCTTTAAACCGAAAAAAAAACCCACACAAATGACTAAACCTTCCTTCCTGAAACACCACAATCCACCACACCTCTTCTATTTCTCACCACCATCATCTTCAACAAAATAAGAACTGACTTTAGAAATCAAACTCTGACCACCATTCTCAAGTCGCCTCTTTCAATTGCCTCCCCTGAAATTCACTCCCACCATAAGAAAACAACCCAGAATAAATAAATAAATAAATAAAATGCATCTAAATCTCTGACTCCCAAGAATTACAACATTAGATATTCTAAAACTAAAATCACAAGAGCAGTTCATCTAAAATCCAATCTCAGTTCATTGAAATCCCCAAACAAATCAAAATCAGTAGACACAACCTCCATCATATTTGCGTTTTTCCATCCAAATCAGTAAACACCAACAGTAACACAAACCCAGGAACTGTCAAAGAGATGAGAAGAAAAAAAAATTTGAGGAAGCAAAATTTGAAGACAGAGAGAGAGAGAGAGAAATCAAAATTTGTTCAAATTTGAAACTGAAATTCAAATAGAAATTTAGCAAAACTGAAAATGGAACATAGAAAGCTATGATTTTTTAAAAGATTTTTTATTACTAATATGGGATAGTGTGGGAAAGGGAGATGACAATAGTGGTGGTGGGTTGAGTATGAGAGAGACGATAATAGAGGTGGATTGGTTTGGGTGAGAGTTGTTCGAATAAGCTAAATGGTTTGGTTTTGTGGTTTAGATTGGTCTAAACAATTTTTGCCATGTCAACACGTAGAATTTTGTGGTATAGTTGATTGATTTAAGAAGAATGAGACTGAATTGAGTGAAATATGCAACGTCAGCTACTAAGGATTTTGTGTCGCTTTTTTGTAAGTTAAAGGGGATAGATAATCATTCACAAAGTTGAAGGGGTGAATGCTACAACTGTGTAAGTTCAAGGGGCTACACGTGTATTAAGCCATAAAAAAAAGATGTACGTTTCCATGACATCATGATAAGTATTTTGTCTTAGTTATCACTTATCAGTGACGCAACTAATGATTCCAGTAATCTATCCGTCAAAGACTGCATGAATGATAAAACAATAAGAAGATTGATTTACATGTGTTGCATGACCTAATATTTGTTTTGGCCGGCGAAATGATCCATCCACTGGCTGTCTAGAGGGACCCGATATAACCAAAGCCAGCTTCATGAACTCGTGTATTTACTCATTTATTTATTGATAACTTGTATTTTCTTTCAAATACTCTCCTTCACAAATTAACCCTAATATTGAGGTGTTGGAGTCGAGATACCATGGTATGAAAAAGAAAACTCGATATTCAATTATTGCAACACAGTCCGTGGATATACATATAACCAAAAAAGAAATTCCTGACTCAATGGCATTGATTTTAGACATCTTCATGAATTTTGTTTCTTGACTGAACGTCATCATGATTCATGAATATTAATTAATTCATGAATCATTGAGGCATGCATGCATGCACTAGTGGTTATGTATGGAGCCATCAATGACAATAAGGTCCAAAGGTGCAAGTTGCAACTCGCATCTACTATGATATGTACCGTACAACATCAGCGATGTATCATACATTTGATTTGAAAAATCAACCAACAAAAGAGTTGCATGTTATTTGCACATGCAATGCATTATTATGTGCGAGAAATTAATTAGGATTTTGGTCATGCACCACCCACACGTGCCTGTCCCTTTCTGCATGTCTTTTTATGCCTTAATTACTATTTGTTATACACTGTTTCTGCCTCTTTCTTTTAATCTGAACTATAATTTCTGTGACCAATAGGTTCTTTATTGCATCAAGCACGTTCTGTATCTGTATTAAAGTTGCTAACTAAATTCATCATGTTACAGAATTGATTGAATCGGGCCAGGTTACAGAAACAAACAGGGAACTCCATGAAAAGCCTAATTGCCCCGAGTGAAACTGGGCCTACTATTGCGATTCTGCTTTGTGTCCCATTGATTAGTGTCTGTACAATAGAACACCAATTGGGTTCGCTGAAAATGATGAAATCCCTCGATTTGTCAATGTTCTCTCATGTCGGCAATTCGAAAACAAACAATGCTTTTGGGGCATATCTCTTAAAGCAGGTAGGGGTTGCACCCACTAATGCCATGAAAATGAAGGGGCTGTTCTTTTTTTCTTTTTCCTACTACATAATGGTACTATAAAATATTTCTGAGTAGTGGAACTTTTCTTAATTTCTTAATTTATTGTTTTGTAGATTATATATAATAAATTTTTATTTACCTATTAAGAAAATAACTACCGAAAAATATAAATTTAAGGTTTATTTTATTATTTGTATTCACTCGAACTTGCCAAATGTCCACGGTTGTATGCATAGAACTCTTAATTAGGATTATTAAGAGTTCGAACTTGCCACCGATTATGAATCATTGAGCTAGAGGGATTGACAACCATATTCGTATTCAAGCTCATCCAAATCGGCCTGTTCAATAGCTCCCATGGGAAACAACAAAAGTTTTGATGGCTCAGTCTTCTTCTTCAGTTGCTCTCTAACAGTTTTTTCACTAATGAGTGCCCACATAATTTAAGACCGCAACGTGCACCTTCGAAGACCATACGGTGCTACCATTCTTGACAGATACATGGATGCATATCTATGAATCATTGATCAAAAAAGCAACAAAACGAAACCACTTCGGAAAATGAAAGCAAACCTAACAAGCAGGTATCATACGTGATTGGCTCTCTCATGAGCTTATAGCTACCATGTAATTAATATCACAAACGAAAAAAAAGGAAAGGAAAGAAAGAAAAGACTCACAAATTATATATATATCGACATCTATATCATGCTCAATTCCCTTTTTATTTCTGATATGTACATGTCATCCCTAGATTTGTATCATCTTATCGTTTTGTAAACTAGTCAAGAAAGCAAAACATGCCAAATATATTTTTAGAATTAAGTAGCTAGCTTGGTAGAATCCAATGATTGAAATAATCAATCATTAGCGCATGCTTACGCACCAAATGCATGATTTAATTTTGCACGTGTGATCTGTCACCAGCTTCTGATTGTAACGCTAATAAGCATCTTCAACGTGTTAATGTGGAATTATTTGAAAATTGAAGATACTTAACTACTGTTATATACTAATAAGACTTTTTTCAGTACAATGTAATTCGAATTTATGACTTTAAATTTTAAAATTTACACACCACTTGTACTAATTTGATTATATGAGATGAGATTTGTTAACTAAACCGGACATGAAAATTCGATTTCACGTTGTAAATCATTAGGCGCCGAACAAATTAAATCATGTTAAATTATAAAAATTATAACACCGATATTCAAGGATGTTGTGGTGGCCTGAAAAGATTGAATTTGTCTGGATATATTTTTATTGTCACATTAAAAAATTTATCAACCAATGGCTTCAAGTTGATATTTTTCTAATATCATATGTACACTTCAGAATTAATATCATTCAAACCTCGCTAGAAGCAATATTGCATTTGTGATATTATAAATGGACGGCGGTTATCAACGCTGCAGTCCCTTCATACTCAAGTTTTTTTTTTTTAACTGGAAATGGTCACTCATTCATCCAACAACCTAATTAGGCTAGCCCCGGATAAATGAGACTCCTTGCTCTCGACATTGCTAGGCAAACTCCAGAACAATAAGTGGCAAAAATCTTTTATTACCAAATCAAAATCAGTATACATCTCAAGGTGGTTCATACATAACTCCTCTAGTATCATTCTGGATAAGATCTAAGACTGTACTAGGAGGATCCGACAATACATAAAAGCCAATAGGGACATCCCTCCCCATTTTAGATAATCTATCGGTTACTTGGTTTCCTTCTCGATAGATATGAGAGATAGAGACTCTCCATTATCTTGTTAGAGCAATTTTAATAGCTTGAATCAACGCCCATTGATTGTTGGCTGGGGTATGATCCTTCTTGATAATCTGTACTGCAAGCAAGCTATCTGTCCATTATCTCAATTTTTTTTGGTTATCTAGAAAACTTGAATTCTCAATTTTATTATATTGATCATTGTCCATTATCTCCTTTCCCATTGGGAGAGATTATATCATGAAACAAGGTCAAAGTTGAAATTTTGACCTAGCTGAGGAAAATGATGGAGGCCTAATAATAAATATGTTAATATATTACTATTTTATATATGGGTAAAGTTTGCCTCTACTGTTTGTTGGGTTGTTGAACTAAGGTAATAGCGATATATTAGTTAAATTTTTGTACCTAACAGTCAGGATTAGGCAAGATTTGGTGGTTACATGGACGCAATGGTATAAATTAGAATCCAGTTAATTGCATATATATATTACATTAATCAAGCAATCTCGTTTTCCACACAAGTTACATATACGTAGCATAATATTTATAGTTTATTTGGGATGCCAATTAAAGTCAAAGTTCCTTAATTAAGTAAGCTCGTTTCTCATATACATGTTATTGCAACTTGCAAGGCATATAACATATACTGCTTGTTTCCAATGTGCAAATCTTAATTAATCCACTTTAATTTTGTTGATATTTAATTTAATCAAAATATTAGTGTTTTATTGTGATACCTTCCATTTTAATTGACATGTTCTCAATACGTGGAGTACTGCATGCAAGCATGAAACATGAGTTTAGAATCTTTCTAGAGAGCTAACCAATTCATATATGAATTTATTAAAAGATATATATAAGTGGACTTGAAATCAATATATATATATATATATATATATATATATATATATATAGTTAGAGAGTTTTTCTAAATTTATGACAAGTGTTTTTTTAGTTATTTGATAAGTGATACATAAATTATTTTTTAATTTTAACATTTACCATTCTAATCATTTAATTTGAGGTATTTATGGATAATTTAATGTAAAATAATTTGTTAATTTTATTAATTTTTAATAATAGTTTAGTAAATTTTACACTTTAAGTATTTTATATAATTTTTGTTATTTTTAATTATTTCATTCAATGTGATAGAATTTTATATTGATGTAATATTTTCATTTGTTGTAATATAAAATAATTTTATTTTTTATATATTTTATTTTAAAAAAAAGTATAATTTTTTTAATACTTTTTTGTTTAGAGAACGTCATGAAGGGAGAATGATTATGAAAAAGAGAATAAATGAAAAAAGAAATATCATGGAAAAGAGAGAAATGAGATATGTGAGTGTGAAGAGAAACAAAAATGAGATTTCAAATCAATTAAAATTTAGTTAGCACAAAAAATATTAAAATTTTACTAAAAAAGTTACAACTAAGATTTACTTAATAAAAAAATATTAAGATATTATAGAAACTATGCTACATAATATATTTATATTGCCAAAGTGATTTAATATAAATATGAAAAAAATATCTTAAATTCCTATAACATGCTAAATAAAATGAAAGTATATTATTTTATTTTAATTATTAAATTTTTAAATATTTTTTTAAGTAATTAAACAAATTTATAATTATCTACGTAGCACGAGTATTGCGCTAGTTATATATATTAGCATTGCGCGGCGCTATGATTTTTTATTTTCATGAATTATAGCTCCAAGCTTAGAAGCATAATCAATAACTCAAAAGCCTTATTTATACAATATGCTTCCTAGAAACTGTTGACCAAGCAACTGTAATTTTATAAGTATTTCTCCTCCAAACTATCAAAAATTATTTAGCTTGCTCCACCCTACCTGCTATACATTATCTTTTGATGAATTATGCGTGATTATATGAGGTTTTAAACCTTGGGCTTTCATGTAATATAAATGTTTAACATCCCACCGGCAAGTACCTTGTAAGACATAACATAAGCCATATCCCCACCCTCCTCCATTTCTTTATATAAATTTAAAGCCTCAGCAACGCTACCTTTAACAAAGTAACCATCAATCAAAGCTCTGTTTTTCATCTCATCAAACAAAGTTGCAGCTTCTTCCACTTTCCCAATGCTGAGATCCAGTCATGGATGATGGCGATTTATAATACTATGAATGCGAAGAGTTGATATGGAGAGATGAAAATTAAAAGGTTCAATCGAAATTAAAGGCTTAATGAGAGACATTTATTGTTTCGAATCAGTTTTGCTAATAATGGGTAGGCAAACGAAGAGTTGGTCATCGAATAATTACTTTATTATACATATCTTAATTGATTTCTACAAAATAAACTCAGATTTTACAGGGAAATTACAAAGTAATTATCTTAACATCTAAAGAAAGTTGCCTCTTTAAATTTTTAAAAGTCAGCTCAAACTTCATTATGTGTATAGATTCAATCAAACAAGAACTCGTAAATATTCTATATAAATTCCTATTCGCATCCAATATAACCAAATGCAATTAATATATATATATAGATATCATGAGATTCTTACCATGAGCACATCATTTTTTTTTTGAAATTTTCTTTAAAATGATGAGGAGAGAACCATATGTGATATTCTAATATATGTATAGCATAGGAAATTTCCAAAAGAAAAAGAGTTTCTTAAAAAGCAACAAATTAACTTTCTTAAAAAAAAAGCAACAAATTAAAAGGATCAGGTTGTTAAATATACAAAGTATGGAGATGGAACCACTTGTGCAATGAAACTATCAAATATTTCTGGTAGGATCCCATGAACAATTGAAGATATGCATGGGACTTAATGGAGAGAGACTTACGAGTGTAAAAACAAACAAATTTATTACGGGAAATGTAGAACGGAACAGCTTCCTCAAACGACAAAACTGCCTTTATTTGCTTGAGTTTTCATTCCATTAATTTTATGCATCGGCGCATCCAGATAATGTCACTTTCCTAGAAAGTCACAATAAGGCTTGAGTCTCCCTGTTGTCTTATAATTGTAGGTCCAAACAAGCACCAATAATAAACACCCTGTTTTTTTATACATTATAATTAATTAAACAGACACTGACATTGTCCTCAACTCTAGAGACTTGGGAGAGAAGAGGAGAGGAGAGGATATGATAGGATTATATTTATATGTATATATTGTATAGTACATAAATAAATTTTAACGGTGAAGCAGAAAACATATAATACAATAGTGAATAAGTTTTTTGAATAGTATAAGGATAAAGAGTATGCAATTTTTTTAAAAAAAAAGCCGAATCCTGTATTTTTTTATGAGTCATTTCGTTTGCTATATCAGAAATTGACTCAAAATCTTTTAATGTTGGAATTGATTTCTTAATGCTGAATTCTATAAGTTATATACTAAAAATATTTTAAATGCACTTCTTACCAAACAAGTAGATTAGTAAAATGATTTAAAGAAGATATGTTGAAAGCTGTTATTTTTATGAACAAACAATTTAAGTTTTCTTTTTGTATGACCCGAATGTAAACTTGCAATTAGTTTTAGGCAAATTAAACTTTCTCTTGCATGGTATGGAGGGACCAAATGGATAAAGGTGTGAAATGAAATAATGGAAACGATATGGGAAGAGGCGCATGCGGTCGTCGTGGTCCTCCTGTAATTAGCTCAATTTGTTCATGTGAGCTGCTATCTATCTATAATGTCAAAAAGAGCCTTACACCCACCAAAAGTCCCTTGCTACTCAAAATCTTCATCTTCACAACCAAATATTATTTCTTTCTGTAACTTTATATCCAACATGCATGCATGACACCCAATGAGGCTCACACTGTGAATGGAGGGGGGGACAGGTCTTACGCGAGTCTTGGCCCCTACCCTCAAAAGGTTCATAACTTATCATGCATCGTCATTATTTCTAAACAAGAGAAAAAATAATAATTGTTGTATGGATACAAACCAATTGAAGAATTAATATAAAGTAATCTCGATATATATAGAGAGAGTTATTTGACAATTAAAGTCTATTATAAATAAAAGAAAATCCCAAGAAAAAAAATATTTCTTTTCTCTGGCTATATACTTACATAATATGCAATTTACATACAAAAGAGAAGAAATGATGTTTTAAAATTCCTGTAAGGTTAAACTTCTCTTAAGAAACTAAGAATTCGGTCCCCGAGAGAAGTGATAACTCTATCAGAAACGACAAGTCGTTTTCTTTTTTTTTTTTTTGTGCTTCTTCATGGCAACATTTGGTGCTTGACTCTAACTGGCAAGCCTTTAGGAAAGTCGACGAAAGGGTAGGCATAAGCTTGATCGGAATCCGCCAACTCCCAACTAAAGTTCAAGACCAAATAGTGTATAAAAACCGCCATTTCCAGCTTCGCCAACTCTGATCCGGCGCACAGTCGTGGTCCTCCTCCAAACGGCATGTAGTAGTTACAACTACTTGTCGGACAAGTCGTCGAAGATCCTCTTGAACTGTTATTCTGTACCACCACCAATTAAATAATTAATTAAAAATGTATTCATACACAATAGGACTGCTTAAAATTAACCTTAATTTCTTCTTCTAGATGACTATGAATGTGGCACTTGACAGGTACCAAACATTTAGAATCGGACTATTCAAAGTACGAAGACGAGCGTAATTTGCGAATCTCGTAATAAAAGTACCTGTCTGATCTGAAGCTGATGGTCAAAGGAAATACCCAAAACGACAAGCAGGAAAAAACAAAAAGGAGAAATCTAATTAGATATAAGGAGTTAAGAATCTGAAAATGGTTCTACTCAAGACTCGTCAATGAGTCACCATATCTATGTAAGAACAAAGCTTACGTGCCATCTTGGTCTTACCAACTGAAACAGAACCAGTTTTACGCATCTAAATTTGACCCATGACAGTGAAAAAGCAGAGTTGCACGTGCAAAGATTTAGCCCCACCATTCACATGGGAGCTTTAAGAGAGTAGCCATTAAAGCGAAGAAGGAGAGAGCGTGGTGGGTCCGGTGCAAACATCCTGTGGAATGATCACGACAGTGCATCACTTCTCATCTTGTAGTTGTAGGGGAGGGAAGGCCCTGTGATCCAAGTACGTATCTTCGAGCAAAATATTGTTGTTGCTGCTGTTCATGTTGGGTGTTTCTTATCCAGGAAGATGAGACAGAAAAAACGGCTTTGCTGGAATGTTTCAGGGTTCCCACATGATTATTTTCGACCTTCATCCCGCACATTTTATTGTCTCAAACAATCTCCTAACGCTTTTCTTACTTCAGATATCAAATATTGGGATTCTATCGGATACAACTCAATTTCACCTCTGGTTGAGGGAGCAGTGGCGTAAGACAAAATTATATGTATTTTATTTTACGGGAATAAAATTATATATGTTGAACTTAATTTTGAGAAAAATAATTATCATTTTGCTTTTCCACTAGTATTATTAATGTTGAGATTGTTTTTAGGTGTTGGTCGCCCCTATAGACCCTCAGGGATCCACCTCTAAGTGGAAGGGGATTTCGTATCATTGTGTCATAGCCTTCGTTAGTATTTCCTAACGCTATTTTCGTTTAATTAAATATTTTATTTCTAATATAATATAAATATAATTTCTGGAGAAAGAGAAAAGATTGGCGGAAAATATAGAGGAGGGGGGCATGGGTTAATGCGTGGATGGCAGTGGACCCAAATAAGTAATGTAAAATCTGGCAACTGGGTCTGGGGGATCTTTAACTTTATGGCTTGACGAAATAATTATTATGACAAAATAAATAACAATAATAATAGTCTTATACTAATAATTAGGCTAAGGGATGTTTGTCCCAAACTTCAAATTAAAAGTGACCTGCCATCTCCATGGATTGAATTCTTGAGGCTCCTCGAATATATTACTATCCAAATGCACTGCTGCAATCACCGGTAGCACTTTCCACCCACGTGGAATGTCATACCCTATCATTATTTCAAATTTCAAGCCAAAGTTTTTTTTATTTAATTCATAATTATATAATAAACACAAATATATCTTCTTCTTTTTTTCCCTAAAAAAGGCAGAATATTTCTCAGTAGATTACTAGTCTTACCGTCGTATCTGACATCCTTGAGAGCCTTTCTGTGAAGGAACCGTACAACGTTTCCAAGCCTAAGCGTCTCACTTATAACCTGTGCATGAAGATAGAAACGCACACTTAATTATATTTAGTAATCTTAAGAAAATACGAGTTTAAACAAAAAGTTCAAGAGCTTACACATTGAGTAAATTCCATTTTCTTGTAATCATCCCAGGTCAAATCCACCTCGCCTGACTCTTTCTTTGCTCTTGCAATTCCAATATGTTCTTCCTGAAAAAAGAAAATGGTGGGTCAAAAGTATATACCACTACAACACATGTAAATGGTGCAAAGTGGAAGTAACTTACCTGCAACTGTTGAATAGCTTCAGGACAGCCTTGCAGGAAGTAAATAGACAAAGCAATGGCAACAGAGGAAGTTTCATGGCCGGCAAAGAGCAAGCTCAGTATTAAATCAAGAATTTGCTCTGTTGAAAGATTTGAATGCTTCAGTACCCATCCAAGAAGATCCTCCTCCTCCTCATTATTCTCGATTCCCTCCATTTTCCCAATTCGTTCCTCCATTTTGTTCTGGATAAATTTAAGTATAGTCGATCGAGACTGGCAAATATAACATATTTAGTGAGTTTCAAATCCAATCAAAGCTAAAATTAACTGTAAAAAGACAATTAATTACCTGTAAGGCCTTACTGTATGCAGTTCCAGGAAAATTGAGAGGAGCAGAAACAACTCCTTTCATGAAAGTAACATATTCTTGCTTTAGTTTTTGGGTCTCTGGCTCTTCAGGGTCCAAGCTCATGATTTGTTTTGCCATCAGATTAAAGGTAAACTGCAATATTTTAATCTTCTTTATAAGCAAAATATCATTTGTCTAGAATGTACATAAACTCTGAATAATGAACTTTACCTTCTTTGCTTCATCTTGAGCTGAAAACACACAATTCTCCTTCCAGGAGTTAAGAACAAGCAGTGTATGCTTCTCTACTTCTTTCAACAGAAGAGTTTGAAGCCTGGCATGGCTTAGAAAGTTGAGAGAAATACTCCTCATGTCTCTGTGCATGTCTCCAACAAGAACCAACATGGACCATTTTCCAAGAATCCCACCTATGCTTCGTGGATAACTGCATTCAAATAATCTTCTTTCATTTTGAAGTATGAATCTGTTCAAACCAGCATCTGCAGATACTATCGTTGGCTCTCCAAACAAATTAGACTTGTAAATCTTCCCATACCTACACATTTAATGAAATAAATTAAACAAAAAAACTCTTAATCTTGGTTTTAATTAATGGGTAAATTTGTTTTTTTTTTTGTTTTTTTACCTCTGAATATGTTGGTCCATGAATTCACCTATTGAAGTAGCAGAGTAAGGCCTCAAGTAACCAATAGTTTCTCCAAGAAACGGCCAACCCATTTTGCCTGGAGGAAGATTATATCTTGAATGCTTTCTTTGAATGAGAATGAAGATGAGAACCAGGGACAAAACAGATGGAAGAAGAAACGCAACAAGCTCTGAGTGAGACATGGATACTGATGACTCACTCTTCTTTTTCCACTCTGTCTCTGATGAATTTGCTTTGCTTTGGTGTTCCAGGCAAAGTGAGATCAGAAAGTGTTCACCTTTATCAAGAATTGAAGTTAGTTCTGTGTATCTATTGAAAAGGGTTTGGAGGAGTTTTTACATATATACAGGTCCTTGTTTTACAGGTGATGTTGATGAACCAGAAATTAATGCACTTGTGTTGAAACCAATAGTCTGCTTTTATAAGCTTCTCTTTGTGTACTTTTAAGCCATTGAAATTACTTTCAGCCTATTTATAATGTTGCATTTAGCTTAGTGTACGAACTCAAGTCTGTTGTCGGTGTAATTATGGCTCTGGAATATTTCGTAGCGGGGAGGTAATGCATGTATAATAACGTCCAATAGGAGTATGCTACTACTTAATCGCTTCGGACTCTCTTCTTCACTGTAAAAAAAATGTTGCATTTCACTCTTCTCTTATTAAATTAATGCCTAATTTGTGGTATCTGACATACTTTTTTAGAGTTATCAATCTTGTATTTATTTAATTGTAGTATTCAAAATTGTATCAGACTTTGGTCAAAGTAAAAGAGTGGGATCAGAAACATATCCTACCAATTGAATAGCCAAAAATGCAATAAATCAAAAGGAAATAAAAGTAACTAAGAAAAATTATAAAAAATAAACTCTACGAAATTACACTCACTATTTGAAAAAAAATTAAAGAAATTCCTAGAATGGAGCATCTTTAAGAAAAAAAATTAAAATAATTTTACGATTCTGTTCCGCTGAAATAAATATAAAAATAATTTTCAAAGTCAGTCCATCAGATGTCTTTGCTGTCCTAGTATGTAGAGACCCAAATTGACACAAAGTTGAAATCCCCGTAACAATGGAGCAAAAACAGCGAGACCATGCTTTTATTGTATCCGTACTATTTGTATACTGTTTATTGTCCAGAAAAAGAAAAGGACTGTGCAAATCGAATGTCCGAGTCTAAACAATTTGCTGTGAACTTTTTGTTTTTTTTCCCCAGAATATACTTTGAAATAAATTGTAAATTTTAAAAAATATGGTATTTTTTATTTTATTATGCGAATCTAAAATTTGTCATTTAGATTTAATCTATAAAACAAACACCTCTCTATTATTTTTTGGAATAATAGACCAATTCACTCATACACGAACCTAATTACGTAAACATGATACTATTGTCCTCCGACTCACTAGATTGACCCCAAAGGTAGGTGAAGACTAGGGATGGATGTGGGCTGGCCGGGCAGGGCCACATCACAAAACTCCAGTTCGATCGATAAGGTCAGGCCTAATCGGCTGAACTGAATGTATGATCCAGACTCGTCCATCCAAAAAGGCAGGGAGATCCATTTTTTTTTAAAAATGAGATCCTATATTTATTTTATCAAAATATAATTTAATATATATTTTATTATATAAATTATACTTTAATAAATATTAAACAACTCTTAAATTTATAATAGTATAATAGACATCATTTTTACTAATTTATAATACATAATACATCAAATTAATATTAATACACTATATATTATATATATAAAATATTTAAAAAATATATAATATATATATTCGAGCCAGGCCAAACTATAAATTCAAACCCGACCTTATTTAATTAAAAAAATAGCTGGTTGGTGGGGTTGAGGGCCAAAAAATATTGACCCAATATGCCCATCCCTAGTGAAGACCGCACAATATAATATTGGTCATATCTAACTTGAGACAGGATTTTACATTTAAAGAAGAGGCAATTAATCTTGTAAGAGCATATCCAATGCTCTTTTTATAATCATAATCTTTTTTATTATGAAAAATAATTTTATAATTTAACTTCAACATACTCTTTATCTTTAAAAGTAAGATAAAGGATGGAGTCTACTTTTCATATTTAGTTAACAAAAATGACACTATACTCTAGTTGTTATTAATAATTTTTTTTTTGTATATTTTATTCTTTTTTTCACTCTTATTTAATTATTTTTCTCTTTTCTTCCAATAAAAATTATTATATAAAAAATAAAAGGTCAAATCAAATAGTAGTATTGGAGGGGACTTCTATCTCTAATTTTCTATATAATTTGTGGTGTTTTCTATTTTATTAAAAAAATTAAAAAATAGAGAGGAGGAGATGCTCTAATTTGCAAAGTACATGCATATTATGAGAGGGATTTATGAAGTGTACTTTGTTTATGATTTTATCTTTTTTTAAGTCGAAATTATTGATGACATTATTTGTGTTATGTAGACACATATTATAGACATTATTTCTTGTAATTGATTCATGATTATGGCCATAAACCATTCATCACTTCCACTCAGTATTGGTCAACACTGTCAATTGAACTGTCCCTATCATGAAGAAATCTAAGGCATGCCCATAAAATAGCCCCACAGTTATGACATAATAATCGGAAAGAAAGTTAGACCTTGACGAGTCCTCTTATTGGAACAATTTGAATAATAAGATCCAATGCTCTTTTTCTTCTTGCCCCGAAAAAGAGTTCTTTTTCTTCCTTCTTTCTTTTCTGAAAAAAGTGAATTCAAAAGGGCAGAGAATATATTTTTCAAATTTCAGTACAAAATTGAGCATTAATAATAGTAGTATATTTGTGTCGAAATGAATAAAATGGGTCATGTTTTGATATCGAATCCACGTGCGTACATTATTGGCCTTCACGTGAACACTCTCATCTGCCAACTTATTTACCAAATCCCTCATGCTTTTAGCCGAATGGCACTCCCCTCCTCCACCTTCCTTTTTCTCCCTATTTTTCCCTTTTTCCAAATACATCCATATTATAAAAAAATCGAGGCAAATGAATATCAATTCATTTTTAATTCTTGATTAAAAATATTAATTGAGATTTTATTTTAGAAAGTGTTATTTTCTAGTTCAAACCATGCATGAGCTTTTTAAATAGCAATCCCTCTTCAGGAGCACATTAATATGTTAGCTTCATTAAGACTAATCTCACTTTAAGAAAACAAATGCTACATACATTATATAAACTAATGCAATAATTAAGCATATTAATCAAACAAATCCCACATCACAATCCAACTTGTGCAACTTATTAGGCAACCAAAAATGTAAAAACTACTTGGTTATTAACCCATCAAAAGGAATAAACAAAATTAGGAGAAGTCTCCGTCCAATGAAATTGGTTCTACATGATTAATTAACCACAAAAAAAAAAAAGAGAAAAGAAGGAAGAAACAAAGAGGAAAGAAACAAAAGGGAGGCCTAACCACTCGTGCGGGTGGCCAACACTTCCAATGATTGCCAGCGCAAGCCAGAACTGGGTTTCTTACACGTGGCGGAGAATACAAGTGTGGGTGGGATGACAAGACGTGTGAGAGCAATTTTAATGCACAACCACCGGTTTCTTTAAACACGGCCATGAAGATGTTGGCCCCACCGGTGGCAGCTACCTTCTGGCCTTTACAGCCACATCTGATTGAACCCAAAGATTTCGATGCCATTGCCAAATACATACTTTCTTTTCTTGTGCATAGACGAATCCTTTTTTTTTTTATATAAATTTGTCTGAGACATTTGAATTTAAAATTTATCATACAAATTTTTACGTACTTACTTACTAGTTGCACTATTCTTCATGAGTGCAAAACCAAAAGCCTAATCTCAGGGAGATGCATATGCATGCCATTCATATATGAGAAATATCAAACACATTTTTTTTCATTTCTTTTATACATTCTCAATAAAAAAATGAGGCTTAATGAACATTTAAGCCCTTCAAATGCGTTTTTAACCTAATCAAGCCCCTTAACTTGATTATTCTAACCTACTAACCCCTGTTTCTACGGAAATGCCAAATGATAACTGTCTAATCTAAAGCCATTTGATAAATGATGTGACATTTATCAAAGGAGGATAGAGTATGATATAGTATGATTAGTAGCTTAAACCATTATAACACCTCATTTCGAAGTTCTTAAAATTGCCTTATCTATACCAATGAGTTTGTAGCTCATTGTATTAGAATCAACTTTAATAGTAAGAGGGTATAAGTTCAATTTTTGGTAGAAGAAAAATAACTTATCAAAAATTACCTTATTTATAGCTTTCACTAAACAATAAAAACTCATACCATGTGTTCACACCTCTATGATCTTGTTTACACTAAAATATTTGCGACTCAGGCCCTTGCGCCAAGTTAAATAATTTGCTCATGCTAATGCTAAATTTGGCCGAGTAAGTAGTCAAAGCCAGCTAATAATTCTGCAGTAAATGTGCATGAATTCCTGCAAAGGTGGAAAAGAAGAGTTAAAACATATCTTGAAGGAGTCCACTCGACATAAACTGGTCAATTTGATAAGTCCCCCGAAGGAATTCAATTTTATCTTGATCATGATAGCAAATGAAGTGATTTGGCAAAGGGGGCGTAGGAATTATCAGATTTTTACCAAGGATAACTTACCATCAAGTTAATTTATTCGAGAGCGCCTTCGATAATCGATAAATTTCCTAGGAGGCTTAGGTTTCTTCGTGATCAAGATGATTTTTAGTGGCATGTGGCCAGAAATCACTAAAGGGGATATCAGATTCACTAAGGTGACTCATCATCTAGGATAGAGATAAAATTCAACTTATCTACTGCAACTATCAAACATTGGATTTCATCACTCGAGCAAGCTTAACACTATAAAGGCTTCAAGGCAACAACAATTAGGCTTTTCACATCACATCACATTATACATCACTTTGTGTTTTATCTTTTGTTTTTTTTTTGTCTTAATCTACTGTTAGTTTTATTTTTCAAGTTCTTTAGTGTATTCAAGCTTTCTTTCATCAATAAGATCATCGTTGTGTATTCGCGAATTGATTATTGAGGAGCGAATAACCATTTCCAACAAATTTTGTCACTTTGTTTGTTTGATTAAAATAGAATGAATTGCACTTGGTTTGGGAAAACAAAAAAAATATACTTAAAATGACAACATTGTTCTCTTTTTTACGAAAAATAAGAAAATAGATCCAAATACAATATTATGATATTAAAGTATACATTCGTACCATTTATTGATGAAATTACAAACAGAGGATACATTTTCTTACGTATCCATAATTAACGGAGTAGAGTATACTTTTTTTTTACAGAGTAGAGTATACAGGAGCATCAGAGGAAGGAAGTTTTAATACACAATTAAATTGCCTGCAAAACTAAAGCGGTTATGGGGATAAAGAAGAGGTCGGGCCGAGGAGAGGTCGGAGACACATGTTATACTCCTACGTAGGTCTCCAGCGTAGAGTCTTAGACTGATGATTTAATTTCACTCATGGTCACTAAAATATGTGGATTTTTGCGTTGTGGTCATTAATCTCGTTTTCGGTTCCGGATAATCTCTACGATTAAGGGTTATGTTCCCAAATGTCACTAATGCCGAGTTTTTTAAATCCAGGCACTGGAATTGCTGATTGGACAGCGTGCGAATTAAAATTTTGCCACATAGCCTTGCCAGGTGGACAAAACTCACACGTCCAAATTTTTTCAAGCCCACGTAACAAAACCGGGAAAACCAATCAACCAACTAACTCTTCCAATAAGTCTTTTCAAACCAGCACAAAAATCAAACCATGGTTTTTTTTTCAACCGACACAAAAAAGCCAATCAACCATCAAGCTCCTTCATCAACACAAACAAGCCCAGTTCGTTCTCTCCTATCTCTTTCCCCAACTTCGTCAGAAAAAAAGACCCACCACCACCACAGTTTTCTTCTCTCTTTCTTGAATATGTCAAAATATTCGATCTCATCTCCTAAAACAATGAAGCTATCATATCCTAGTCGGTTTCGAATCCCAAACAAATCTCAAATCCTCCATGGACAAAACTTTATCATAGAGCAGTATAAACTAAATTCTCTACTTTCAGAGTAATATAAAAACCCGACCCACTGCTACTCTTTTTATTTTTTCTGAGATTATTCAAAACCTACCATTGTTACTCTTCTCATTCCTTCTGAAATGAACACTTCACTACCTGCAACATCAATGTTTTTGTTTTAGATTTGAAGCCAAACACCCAAACAAAAACAAAAATAAATAGAAATACGGTAGCTTCGAGTGGTCAAGATCGGGGTTCTGGTCCGAGAAAGAGATGTGCAAGATGTTCAGCTCGAGTAGGCCGATGTGCGTGAACCTAAATTCGTTGAACGGGACTATCAGACAGTTATCGAACTAGATCTCGGAGAAAGAATCCCGGCGAGAGGAGAGGAGGAGTAAAGGTTGGATCCGAGAGCGAGCGAGAAAGGGCAGATAGAGTTCAGAAGAACGAAAATGGGCCAATTGGGTTTTGTTTAGGAATTTGAATTAGTGATGTTAGGGAGCAAAGACGGATTTTTGATTTCCAGTTTTGGGGCAAATATTGATTTGGGTTGCTTAGAAGATCTGGGTTTGCCGTTTGAAATTGGCACGAGAATGGTGGGTGATGAAGGCGACCAAAAGAGAAGGTTAAAGGTGGTTTGAGATAAGTTCAAGAAGTGGCTTTGGTTTGGTTTTGTTTAGGAGGGAGTTTTGTCCACCTGGCAAGGTTATGTGGCAAAATTTTAATTCGCATGTTGTCCAGTCAGCAATTCCGGTGCCTGGATTCAAAAAACTCGGCATCAATGACCTTTGGGAATATAACCCTTAATCGTAGTGACCGTTTGGAACCGAAAACGAGATTAGTGACCACATCGTAAAAATCGACATACTTTAGTGATCGTGAATGAGATTAACCCTAGACTGATCAGAAATTGGATTCCATTGCTCCCACAAAAATTCATTCTTTTTGGTTTACGACAAAACTACGCATGCCATGACGACAGGCTGTGTGTACGGCTACAAAACATCGCAGTGGTCAAACTTCCAAAAGCCTATTATGACACTTCTCCAGATTTTTGCAGAGTTGACCACAATCGTTGTTTCTTTTTCAAAAATTATTCCTACCATTTTCTTAATTATTATTACATGTCTTTAAAAAATGTTTTGCAAACTTTGGGTAAGATTAAACTTGAATTCTGTTAGTAGTAGTTGTGTACTTCTGCTTGGATATAGTTAGTTGGTAGGAGTTAGAAATAGTAGTAAAGTATAGAATTACAATAATTAATATATTATTAGCTTAATTAGCTCAACCTACTAGCGTTGTTAAGATTAGATGCTATATAATTGTCGTTTTTTATTGTTAGGTTTATTAACTTAGTTTTTAATTATTCTTTAGAAGTGCTCTTGTTTTCCCGATTAGAATATGTAAAAGATCAAGAATATAGTTTTTGCGTTGAAATTTATCATAAGGAGTATGGCTTGTTATAGAACACTCAAAGTTAAGTTAGGCTTGTTTTTTTCTGTTTTTTGGTTTTGTCTTATTTCCCTTCTAGTTGTTTTATTAGATTTGTAACCACGATATTTCTGCGCCATAAATAAGGATAAAAATAAAATGTGTGAGGTACTGTCTTCTTTTTTAAAAAAAGTCAAGTTATATAAGTTAACAGTTAACTTATGAATGAGTATTTTTTTAAAAAAATTGCAAATAAAAATATATAACATAAATATTAAAGAGATAAAATACGTTTGTTAAAATGAATACACTTCTATTCAAAAACAAATGAATACACTTACTTTATGAACACTTGTTATACGTATTTAGTCATCAAACATATCTAATATTTAATTCTTTCATTTATAAATTATAATATTTATCCTCAACGAAAATTGAACTCATAACACTTTCACATTGAGGTGATTATAAATTTCTCGGTACATATTTGCTTAATTGATAATATAGAGTTAAAAAAATTATATTATAAAAATTAAAAGAAAATAAAAAAGCATCATCATTGATCATGAAGCTCGCATAGCAGCCAGAAAACGTGGCCGCACGATGCTTCCCAGCCATATGATTGCATTCTGGGCTCTACCCCAAAGAGCGTGTGTACAATCTTTGACCAGTTTCGATTCTTTCTCTCCACAGCCCTCCAACCCCTTTTTCTTCCTTTTCCTTTTCTAGGTATATGTGTGAGTGTTTGTAAATCACAACTCGGCATCGAATATAAATGGAGTTTAATTTTTGTTGGCCCCCTTTTTCCAAAATCATGAATCATGATGCTTCTCAAAATAATACTTGTCGTCCTCTCATGGCTTAATGATAGACAAAAATTGTTGTCTTAAAGGGGCCACTGTGACATGACAACGGACAACATTTCAATAAAATTAGTCGCTAAAAATGGCTCTGTCACTAATGCACTTTTATTTCTGATGGTAACCCCCGAATCTCTAAGATAAGATAGGGCAAATCCTGGAATAGATTTAGCTACCAAGTTTGTTGTTAATCTTAACCTAAGCGACATGCATGCAACACACTAAGCAAACACAACCTTATTTTTAAGGTAGATGTTCAATGGTAGTACTCCGTTCTCTTCAAAAAAAAAATGGTAGTACCACGTTGTATTGGTTATTAAGCAGTTTGTGCCTTGTGGTGACCTACCCTTCTTAAATTCTTCCTTTAAGATGGGTGCCCTTTAACTAAGGCTGCAGAGGTCTACAAAAGTTAATATGGGAAGGAGTCAAAAAGGTTAAGCACCTTATTCTGCAGTATCTTACAGAAATCAACACTAAAAGTGAAACATGAAAAGCAAACAATTAAGCCTAAAAGAAGAAAAAAGAGAATATAAACATCAATCTTTTGGGTTGCCTAGTTAATAAATCAATCATCCAACTAATGTCGGTTGTTCCAAGTGAATGAGGATTTGGATCATTTAAAGAGTCATTTTAGTTCAAATTCTCATGGAATTTATGTTACTGGATCGTACGGCGATAAAAAAAATTATCTACGCTTATAGATGTATGTAGTATTGAAAGGAGAAATTATATCGCTTATTAAGACATTTTTTTCGTTTTAAATAAAAAATCACCCATCATTGATTAGTGGTTAAAATTTCCATGCGAGACCTTTGATAGATAATCAATCTCTAAAATAATCGTTCTTATTGAAAATAATTAAAGGCTTCATGATTGCATAAGGTTAATGTACCCTGAAGAATACTAAAATATTTACAATTATTTGGATATAGTGGAGAGTATTGATTGTTTGGCCGAGAATATAGGCCTTTTGTGCCAAGAAACGACTTAGGATTGGCCAATTTTTCAGTCTCTGTCCACAGCAACTTGTTATCTTATGACAAATAAACCCAACAATTGTTTATATTGGGATAAAAGATGAAGAGTTGCTCTTAAAATATAGTGCCTTTTTTCTTGTTTCTGGATAGATCTGCTATCACCACCTTGAAGCTGACAAGGGGCTTAGCAAAAAGATAACACCATCTAATTAAATAACATGTTTCTTCTTAACTAAGACCCACATCACGCCATTTTCTAGCTGGATTGTTAAACAATAACATGATGATTATCACAAATACGTGATACGTGTTTCATGTTGCTAGGCCAATTTAATTAGATCTTAATATGCCAATTATAAAAGCATTACATGAACTAATTATTTATATCGCTGAACAGGTGTTTGCTTCATTTGATCAAAAAAGAAAAAAGAACAGGTGTTTGTCTCTTTTATATGGATTAAATACATTACGATTCTCCAAATATAAGTTACTTTCTATATTTTTTTCACTTGTGCTCAATTCACCTAATCTACAATCTGACACTCTTTGGGCACAATTGTATAAGTGGTTTAGGAGGATGTAATTGTGTTTCACAATCACTCCCGCTAAAATTGGAAACTGTTAGCAAATACGGTGCGTTTCAATTGTGAAAAGTGACTAACTACTTATCCAAACAGGCCTCAATTTGGTTGAAATAAATTGACACCAACATAAAAGTTAGATGGGAAATGTTAGGAATATTTTCTTTTGTACATTCTCTCATGCACTTCCAATTAAAATTTGCCATGTGTTATTTTTACAATTTTTATACCTATATAAATTACAAAGACATTAACTTTCTCTTTTTTGTTTCAAATTTTGATCGAAAAATGCATAAGAGAGTGCAAAAAACAAAGTGTTCTTAGCATTTGTCAAGCAAGATTGTTTAAAACGACTCCATTACCACTAAACTCCAATGGATAATTCGCCAATTACATTTTCCAAAAAGCAAGTTGAATAGAGTACAAAATAAAAAGCAATGAAAAAGACATCGACTCCAAAGTGAATTATCCTGTGACCAAAGTATCAATCCATGCGTGCAGCGTGTTCTAAAGGTACTTTTTGGTGCGACAATAACTTCGACCTTTTTTCATCAACAGAGCACATCCCATGCGTCATTAGTATCTGCCCATCACACTTATATTTCTCATCATAGTGCAACAAGCAACACTTATCTTTTCATAGGATCATTCCAACACCGACAGCTTAGTGTTAGTTTTCGGTAGATTACGTAGAAATAAATTACAAATTGGTAAACTGGTAAATTACATAGTCAAAAAGTAAGATAAGATCTGTTATATTATTATAGCCAAGATGAGTGTTACCAAAAATGGTAAACAGTACAAATAAACTTATAACTAAGTAGTATCAGAGTCATATTCAGCAGGCAGCAATAATGGCTCTAAGGCCGATTATTACCGGGAGCCAACATGAAGAAAGAAAAGGCAAGTAATGATGATCCATTCTCTATGCAGAAATAGAGCCAATCATTTGAAGCATTGCACGAGTGAAATGTAAGAGAAATAAAAAAAGCCGTGACATAAAAATCATTTCTGAGAATTGTTCATACTTGTGAAACAACATTGGGGCCATATGCTCATTAATTCACAAGTAATGATCATGTCGCATTAGTGCCACCTATGGCTATCAGCTTTTCATTTTATCTCCTACTTTCCTCCTCCTTTCGTCATGACAACTGGTACATTGACCCATGTTTGTAGAAACAGAACAAAATTGGTCCCCAAAGTGGACCATGAAGGTATTGGGGTTTAAGGACCAAAGACACCATAAGAAAGCACTATTACAGCAACCCTGCACTTAACAGATATACCTAGTATGCTTATTTTATTCTGTTTATCAAGTCACCTAACGTATGATTGAATTTCTCTAAGAGCAAAAGGAGCAATATGATGAAAGCAGCAAACAACAATTCATACTGAGGCAAGAAAGAAAGAGAAGACGGGGACGCCAAGTGGGCGTCCAAAGTTCAGCCAGGTCTAACATCCTAGCTGCCGTTGAGGGGTTTAGACTCCTCGACTTTCTGTGATGAACTAACAGGTTTCTAGTCTCCACAAAGGAAAATGGAGGTTTATGCAAATAAAAGGGCTTATAAACTCTTCTAAATGCATATTAAATGTTGAGAAATGCAATATGTATGCTAAAGTAAATAAAGTTTCCAATATATAGAAAAGAAGACAATAAATGTTGGTCCTAATTGACTGTCAATAGATAGGTTTGCCCGAGTTCTAAATGTGTATAGAGAGAGAGAGAGAGAGAGAGAGAGCCAAGGTACTCCAGTTTCTAGCCACGAATATTTGTAACAAGTACAAATTCGGGAATGAATTCTGCACAGCAATGCAAAATTGTACAAAACAAAATCTACTTCAAACGTGATGTCAGATCAATTACCTGATGCACCTATTAACCAACGTGATCCGATCTTTGAGATAAACTGACCACAACTGAATCCGAGATAGAGCTGGACCAATCTGATTCCCATGACAGAAGACACTTCAACCCAATCTACACGTTTGAGTGCCAGCGCCCTTCACTCCAAACTCTAAAGCCCTTGGGTTAGTAATAAATGGGGAAGTGGTTTGGAGCATAATCTGGGTTCTGAACATATCAAAAAGAGGAGCGGAGAGAATGAGAACTTTAGGCGGCTAATTTGGTTTAAACTTTGAGCTTCAACCTGCAAGAGATGTGAAGTTATATTTTCTTTAACAACAATTAGTTTATGGGACACTATGAGATAAGTAACTGGCAAATAAACTTCTAGCTTTGCTTGAATATAAAACATAAGTTTTTTTACATAAGAAGAAAATTTTGTGTTAAGTCATGGCTGTCATGATTTTGGTGTGAGGAAGAATACAAAAGAATCATAACCATCCAGCTAAAATACAGATTTCCGGGTTGAACAATATCCGAGCTCTAGTTTTGGTGTTGTTCTAGTATAAGCTTGAGGGACTCAAAGTGAGATAAAATTCTCTACACAAGCTATACCGCTGAATTATGTCAGCACTATAGCACATTTACATAGACAAAGGTAATAGCAATCTCCTCTCCTTTTTTCGGGCCACTGCCTGCCTATAGACCCTGAGCCGTAGAAGAAGTGAGATCCCAAGGCACACAGTAAAAGGAGAAAGCCAGAACTGCCTCAAACGAAAAGTCACATAGGATGCTATGAGAAGCATGCTAAACAGTACTGCCCACACAATAGCAACAGCAACATCAGCCCTGCACAAAATTTGCAAATTATTTTATTTATGATGTCAATATTGAATAACT
>CAODLS010707278.1:0-10323 GCA_948243855.1 Flueggea neowawraea
TAAGGAGCTTTGCTCCTTCATTTCCTACATACACCAACACACACCTCCAAAGAGAGGGAGATAGAGAGCTCTCCACCGAGAGAGCGAGGCTCGACCTTTTATCCCGAGTCCTGCACAGATCACGTGTGACATCTAGACTGCGAAACAGTCGGGCATTCCCGTTGACATTTCAACCGTGGTTTGCTCGCAAGACCAACATAAAACTGGTCCTGCTCCGCTGCTAGCTTCCGCTGAAATCGATGTTAGTAAGTCGAACCTATTTATTATACTGCTTATTAGTTAAACCAGTATGCGATTCCTTCAGTTAAAAAAAATCACCTTCGATATTTGTTTTATCATATTGGCTCTCATTAACAATTGAATCTGAATATTTAGTGCTAAAAGTAACTCTAATATATACTATAAACTTATTTGTAATTGCCTTTGGAAATTATTTAATTAACATAAATTATTGTAGATGTTTTTCTTCCTAAACACTAGTTATAAATACATAATCACTAAGCTTTATCCATTGATGTTAAATTAAATAGTGGAAAAAATTGACGGTTGTTTGTTTTATTTCTCACTATTATATGCATATATTCTTTTTTCTTCTTCTTTTCTTTTTCCTTTTTTTTTTTCTCGAATAAAACAGGAAGAACCTTCACCAAGCAGCCTATCTTGTTGAAATTTAAGACATAAAATTCCAAATAATATACTCACAAAAGTGTAGCTTTCATTAGATTTGTCTCCTTTATATAGAGAGCCTTTTCTTATTCATCCAATAACAAAGCAAGCCATAAACTTAAGAAACTTCTTGTGATTGACAACAAAGAATTAAAAAAAAAAAGAGGAATAACTATTATTCTATTATGCATACGTGCAAGATTAATAAACTGGCAACATAATTTTCATGAATCAATCTAGCTAGCTAAACCAATTAGGTGTGTACACCAATATCAAGTGGAGAAAATTGGAGAATGAAACCTTTTATTAGCAAACAAATTTTACATGTTAACAGACAGATCCCACTTTAAGACAAAAAAGGCCGAAATATATTTCTTTTGCTTTGAAGTTTTTGTCACTTTTATTGACTTTAGTCCTGTCGGTGACTTACCAATTAAGTGCCTTGTTGAGGACAAGAGTGTATTGATAAATAAATAAGAGAGTGATATTGTGTGTAACCTTGGAAGGATTTATCAGTTCTGATGTACTGAGCAAAATCTTCCTATTAATTAGGGTTACTTTAGATTTTTTTAGAGGGTATCTGATTTTTCTCTTTTGTCTGGGAGGTATCTGCCGCTGGATTAGCCTTGTAAATGAAGATATATATTTGATTTCCATCATTTTTTTTCTTAAGATTTTGATTTGCATCATTCCATATAACAGAAAAGAATTACAGATATTATAAGACTAATCCATCCAAGAATACTTTAATGATCTTGAGTTTTGACCTCCATTAATGGTATATTTGCCAACTTCCGTAGTAATGATATCTTAATTAGTCCCTCGTTGGGTTATATATGAAAAGTTGAATCACAATGCAATGCCCAATTTGCAAAGTTGAATCACTCCAAAACTTATAGTATTAATAGTTTTTCTCTTTTACCAGTGCAGTTTTTGATATTTGAGTTTGGTTGCTATACGAGAGAGCCACAGTCCAAATAGTACGGGACAGTGAAGATTCAATTGACTGGAAATTTAATCTCATTTACTGAATAAATTATGTCAATTAATGAGAACTATACAATTTCAAAATTGAATCCTCACCATTATCCGTATCACCAACCCGGATATCTTAATTAGTCCCTCGTTGCCAGCTTGAGGGAGGCTCTCAAGCTGAGCATCTATGTTTAAAAGATTCAGCTTGGAGATATTACAATGGAACTGACTCTCAAGAATGTCGATTGCAACATGGAACAAACAAATCAGTAGCAGAGTTAACACGTGTTAGTTATGAGGTAGTTACAACTCATCCAGATCAGCTAGAACCAGTTGTAATTAGCTTAGTTTGTTATCATCTTGTATTCTCTATAAATACCAGAATTGTATCACACTTAATTAATTAATGAAAATCACAAATTTCACAAAATATATTTAGACAAATAACCATTAATTGAACCAACGATTTATTGGTCTAAATTACAAACATTGAGAGGACGATAATGCTGAAAGCAGGCAATTAAATAGGTGGTGGTAAGGTTTATCTTCGTACAATGTCTAGTTGCATAGTGTCTTATGTATTAAGTTGGACCCTTATGTGATTATGAAGGGTTGTACTAACCGCACCAACATTAAATTGTCCATTATCAATTGTTGCCGGTCCAGAATGGAGCTTAGAAAGTGAATAATTTTCATGGTTTGAAGATGACTGTCAGTGTGGTTAGCACATCAGTAGCAGTTTCCCTCATGCACTTGCGTCTCAGGTCCCATTTTTGTTGGGTACATCTGTTATGTCTTCATCCTCTTTAGTTAAGTTTCCATCTTCTGAATATTCAAGCCCCCACATTTATATTATCTTCTCACCTCTCTTTTTATTTCTGTTCATATGATATATATGCTGCATAAAATAACGGTTGTTTAATAGGTGGGTTTGCATAGTTTCAAAAACAAAAAAGCGGGATTTATATCTTCTTATGGCCAATCCACTTTCTGGATTACAATTCCACATTGTCTAGTTGAGTGAGCTCTAATATCCTTGTAAGTATAGGACAATCTTCTCGCATAAAAAACCTCCATTCCTATACTAAGAGTGAGTTGCACTCAGATTTAATTTTTTATTATTTTTTGTATTTTTGTTTTCAAAAAAGAAAGAAACACAAAAAAGTCTTGAATATGATTACAATTATAGCTGTTAGGGTGTTAATTTAACTGGGGCCACTCTATATGCATTATGGGTACTAAAATCTTCAATCCAAGAATAATCCATAATGTCGTCATTTCAACTTCTTTCTTCGACTGGACACCGGTAAAATTGAGTAGACGTCGATCGCTTTAAAGCTATTAGGTTACAAGTGCAATGACTTTTAATAGATGAACTGTTTTTGACAGTTGCTGCTCATCATGTTATTCTCAAACGGGTCGGCAGTTGAAACCTTAATTTGTACTTCTAACTCAGAGATAAAACCATATACACAGTTTTTGTCGGAAATCACTAAGGCTACTCGTAACCACGGTCCCTGAAGTCGTCCCGCGGGATTCATGCTCAGCGTTTTTATTGTTATTTTATTAAAGTCATCAGTTCCTAACCCCTAAGTTTTTTCATCCGTAGCCCACGAGCTACTTTAAAAGTCTCGCGGGACGCCTACTCAGCTTTCCACTAAACACAATTTTATTTTAATTCCGTTGGAGTAAATCTGACCGTTAGATCAAAAACATCCAACGGTCAGATTTTATTTAAAAAAAAGATTAATGTGTCAGGCACGGGGCCGACTGACCCCATGCCTAACACATGTAGTCCGTCCTCCTGCAGTAATGTTGGTGTTTATTTCTTTGGATTGAAAGAAAATAGCAAAATCTTAAATGTCACGCTATTTAGTTTACTAAATTGCATATGTATCGTGAATAACATAGGTAGAGCGATAGTTTTGGTAAATCACATAATAAAAAAGTAATAAAATTAGCACTTTTTTTTCGAGAGTTTTAACATATTCAGGGATGAAGTCAAAACAATTTCTCAGTGAGGGCCTAATAATAACTAGTGTAATAGCAACAAATTTGATAATTGCAATTTTTATGGCATGGCATGAAAGTTAGTAATATTAAATTTTTAAAATTATACTACTAATTAATTGAGTTTAGGACAAAAAAATTATACTACTAGTAATATACATACATATATATATATCTCTCTCTCTCTCTCTCTCACACACACACATATATATATATATATATATATATGGAACGATGTGGGGGTTTAGGCCTCGTCTACCCCTGTTTCCTTCCATTTCCGGTATTAATAATAATATACAATACACTGGTCTTTATTTTGCAGTATATTTATAAGGATAATACAATTTATGCATATTTTAGGTCTAAATAAACGTATTATTTTCACTACTGTTTTTTGATAAGTTTTTTTTTTTCCGATTTTTAACTATACAATTTATCAATTTGTAATCTATTTTTAGCTATTTTCATCTACCAAAACACCATCATATGTCAGCATATCACCTCAGTTAACAACAACTTGTAACGATAAATTAAAACTCGTAATTTATGATGATATTTCAAAAAACAAAATCCATCATTCTTACACAAAGGGTATACATTAGATTTATTTTTTACTTACAAAAAAAAGGATATTATTTGCCTTTCAACCCTTTTGGATTGGATTAGACGTAATTCTATTTAATTTAATGAAATAGAAAATTCCTAATTTGATGTTGCAGAAAAGAAAACCGTTTTAATTTTGTTTTACAATCATAATATATATATAAATGTACGGATGCGGAAAAAAACTTTTTTTGGATATTTTTATCCTTTTTTTAATTTTAAATTGCTCCAGTAACTAATTAAAATTCTTAAATAAATTTAAAATTATTTTGATAAGTATTTGTTCGGATAGTATCTAGCACGACTAATTAATATCGTCTAAGATGAACACAAACCATTTTGGGATCAGTTACTATTTTATCACCATGAAGGAAGTGTTTCATGCGAAATTAGCCATTTTTTTTTTCCCACAACACTTATGTTGACACATGACAAATCCTGATTTTAATGATCTCTGTGTCAGCTGATTTTTCTGCATCACTCGGTCTTATTTTGTTTCCTTACTAGAGATTGTAATTTCTTCTTTATCAAGAACTGTAAGTCTGTAATTTTCCTATATAAAAACTCATTCTATTTCCTCAATTATTTTTTTTTCCAGGTTCCTCAGTTATTGTTTTTAAGCCTGTCAAAGCAACCAACAGATTTGATTTTCCAATTTTAGGTATCCATCAGTTTGTAATCTAATTATTGTTTGACTTTGATTATTGATGTCTTTTCAAAAAAATATGTTTCTTCTGATTTTATGTGTTTTATTTAGTTGTTTCTGTTATATGTGTAGAACACAATATGCTTATGTAATCTTTAAGTTCAGGTTCTATTTAATTGTCAATTGTTTTAAAGAAAGATAATATAGATCTAATAATAATTTTAAATTACTATAATTGCCCTTTTTTTGTTTTCTTATTTTTATTTTCTATTTAATTTTTTTATAAGATTTATAATTTTGGTAGTAATCAAATTTAAACTAATTTAAATCCGATCGGTAGAATTTAATTTAGGCAGAATTTGAATGGTTCATTGTTATCTCAGCAAACAAGATAAAATCCGATACAATCTCTTGTGTTAGATAATCATTCACATGTTTTGTTGAATTCAAATTTTATTTTACGTTTATCAACAATACTTTTGAATTAATATTTTTTGTTATAACACCCTCAGCAAATCTATTTATGTTCCTCAATTTTAATATTTGTCATTCTAAATTATATAAATTATTTTGGATGTAACAATAGGCTTCACGTGCAACGAAAAACAACTGTCTTTGTGTTCACAATTGACAATACCAATTTTGTAGTTGGCATGGAGTAGATTTTGTTGAAAATACATTTTGAATGTTGTACACTTTCATCTTTGTGCATTGAATTGAACTTCACAAAAAAATGCTTTATGTGAAATGCCTAGACAATTTGGATAAATTGGTAACATAAAATGCTAATTTATTTGCTTTGTGTTTAATCAAGTTCAGCAGAACTGCATGAACTGTTGAGTTTGCGAAGTGCAAATTCTTGACGACAATATAAATTGTTATTTTCTGTAGTATCTTCCATTTTTTTTAATTATTTAGACCGTCTATGTTTAATTAATTTTGATATTCTGATTAGGTCTCAAAAAATCAATACCATTGCGATGGATGTGGAATCTACAGGTAGAAAAAAAAAAAGCACGAAAGGGTTTTTTTTCGTATTTTGACAAATATTTTCCAGGAAATTGGTCTAGTTTGTTTTGTCAAAATTAGAGATTTTATTGCCATCAACGTCTAAGAGAGGAGATGATCAACTAATAGACGTGGAGATAGAAGAGCGAAGAAAGAATTGGACTCCACCTCAATATAAGGCTACTCAAACAGTTTTTCGCGAGGTACTTCAATTCTAAAAACTGAATCTATCTTTCTTATATGTTGTTGATGCTTATGATAAGAAACTATTCTATTGTTCATTATATTTTAGATAACTAAAATTATATTAACAAGATTTCAAAGATTATCTATTTATCAATATATTTCAGATAATTTAAGTAATTCGGGAAAAAATTTAGAAAATGTCTGTATTATTCAAATTATTTGACCGGAAATTTCAAATTATCAGTGTCATCCATTAATTTATTTTGAAAAACTAAAATTATCCTAAAAAGGATTAAAAAATTAGATATTTTATAAATTTTTTTAGTTAAGTAAAATGCCTTTTTTACTTATTATTTAATCTATATTTTATTTAATACATACCTTTTAAATATAAAAGTAATTATAAATATCTAAGCAAAGATTTGGAAAACTATTTTTTTGCTCAGTTTGAAATTTAAAATTAATCAATAATATCAAATCATTTTAGATACAAAAGTTAAATTAAAAGAATATCTAATGTAAATTTAAAATTTTCATCAACGTGATTGATATTCTTTTTTAATATATATTTTTCTCATTTGCATGCCTTATTATTTTTTTCACTAATATTAATAAAAAAATATGAGCTATATGAGAATAATGGTTTCTTTTCCTTTTGTTTGTCATCTTTTATTTAAGTTGGATTATGATGTTTTTGAATACTAATTCAACTAATTAATTAATTTTGAAGTTAAATATTAAAGTTCGGGTTTGAAATATTTTTTATTTATCGTATTTTTGTTTATTCAAAATATAATTTGATTTGTACTAAACATAATTATATAAAATTTTGATAAAAATATATATTACATACAACGCACATGCATAAAAAAAACTAATACTAATTAAAAATGCCAACGCACATTACTATATATATATATATTTCATTATTACAGTCGAGTTCTATCTTCTAGAAGTTGTAGACGATCAAGATATTAGGTTAAGTAAATTTTAGGTCTCATTTAAAGTACAAATGCCATTTTATCTTATCAACAAAATGATTTCTGGCACCAATATAGTTTGTTTTCCAATCTCAACTGCTATGCTTTGGTTCCTCCTATATAAGAAATTTAAGGAGCTTTTGGTTCAAAAATTTATTGGAGTCAAAATCAAAATCGATTATATAAGATATCGGAATGACAATCATTCGAATCAAATTGATTCCTGTTTTCAAGGTTTTTTAAGTTTCATATTTGTTCCCTCAAAACATTTACATATCATTTCAAAAAAAAAATTCATTACTCACAATGTAATTTAACTTTTGTAGATAACCTGTGATTTTGGAGATCAGACTTTGTCCATAAAGGTACATAAATGAATCTACTCTTTTATTTCATATTCTAAATTATGATTTTATGGCATTATAATGTTATTATTGTCTTTTAATGTTTAGAAATAAAAAAATAAAATATAATTTAGAAAAATAATAACATGCCATTGTTAGAATGGTCCAAAATCTTTAAAAGGATAATAGAAATAGAGATATTAGAATGGATTTATACAAAGTGATCTTAAAAAAAATTATACAAAATGGAATGATTAATAAAAAAATAAGTATCTCCAAAATTGCTCAATAGAGTTCCTGATCAAAAAATAAAATCCTCAGTAGGGTCCACCATGTTTTCTGTACAAATTACTCAGCCTAACTAAAATCAGTCCCAACTAGATAAAGATAAGTAAATGCTTAAATCCAAGTATAAAAGATAAGTAAATACAAGAAAAAATGTATTCCTAACTTCTTTAATTATTATATACAAGGTAAAACAAGAAAAAAATTATTTTTAATTATGCAATTGTTTCCCTATTTTTCTGTCAAAAGAAGAACAATGTTATCCTTTTTCCTAATCGTGAACGTGCCAGGGAATTTATGTTGAGTTCGGTTTTGATGATGATGATTGCAAAACATTCATGAAAGAAGTGCAAAGTTGCAGACTTGATGATATTTGGCATCAAGGTATTTTGTCGATTCAATAAAGTATGTTAATGAAGAACAACACACCTTAATGATCATCAAGGCACGTTGATATATGAAAAAATGGCAACTAGGCGACCGGAAAAGAAACCAACAGGCGCAGATAATAATTGAAGCTTACTGGCATATCTCTTTGATTCGTTAACGTGCGCTAACAGTCAAGAACACACGTTGTTGAGGAATTAACTCAGAAGTAGTCATCAAGCCATTGGGTTGAGGAGACGTTGATGAAATCAAGAACGCCCGCTATCATCGTTGAAGAAAATGAACAACGCAAGTTGTTGGTGTATAACGCACGTTGACAAACTTTAGATGGAGACAAAGATGAGATGCTCCTCGAGATTTAAATCTGAATATTCTCTAACATGCTGATGTGGATTTCAAAGGTGCAATCTTGATTATATCTGACAATGCACGTTAAATAATGAACAAGGCACCCTGATGAACATTTGGGTGAAAGTGCATATTATGGAATGAGGAACAAGGCACGCTGATCATTCATTAAGGCACGTTGAAAGGTTTATCAATGCACGCTAATGATCATCAAGGCACGCTAATGAAAGTAGTCATCAAAATAGAAGAGACAACTTCAACAACACACGTTGATGTCCAACAACACACGTTGATATTTGATGCATACTTGAATAACGAGCATTAGTAGTTAATAACGCACGTTAATGATAGTGACGTCAATTAAAACAGAATTTTTCATTCTCTCACAACGGCTACTTAGAGGCTCCAACAGCTATATTCTTAAGAGTGACTATAAATAGACATTCATGGTTAGAAGAGAAGCAAGAGATACATTTGCTAAGAATTACTATTTATTTTATCTCTCTTCTCAACCTTTCTAACCCGTTGGAGCTATTTACTTGCAATCTTATTGTTAGGTTTGTGTGAGCTTTATCTGATATATCTTGGGTTGATTTTTATATCAAGCAAGGTTGTTTGCTTGGACTATATAGGTTTTCTTGTTGTGCCTTAGAAAAGCAAGAGTGGTTGCTAGTGAGCCTTAGACAACTAGATGTGTAGGTTTTCTAGTTTGTTACCTGCAAAAACTAGAAGTTTGGTTTTCTTGTTTTGTACTGAAAATAAATGGTTTTGGTTTTCTAGTTAAGTCCACAAAAACTAGGGATTTGGTTTGCTTGTTTTGTCCTTAAAACAAGGTGTAACGGTTTGTTTGTTGATCTCGCAAAAATAAGTGTTGTAAACGGGGTTCCTCTACCGAAAGTAAAGAGATAATTGATTGAAGTTCTTGAGAGAATTCTCAAGGAGGACCGAACCACTGTAAATCTTGGGATTTGATATCTTTCTTCCCTTCTCTCTTTACTTTGCATTTGTTTTATATTGTTGTGTGTGAATTGGATCTTTGGTTTTTAAGTTGCTTCTGCATTTCACTTTGATTTTAGTTCAAAAGAACTTTGTTATTTATTTTAGTATGCAAAAGAATTTCAACAAAGTTTTTAACTTGCTAAAAATTCAATTCACCCCCTTCTTGGATTGTCATTCCTATTGGGACCGAGTTTACAATTTACGGTTTTTCCAAACCAAAAGAGACTCAATCCAACTTCATTTTCAAACGATTGTAAAACAAGAAAGGGACTTAACTTGTCAATGGTTCTTTGCTCCTTGTACAACAATTCACAAAACACAATGAAGGTGATTTTATCAACGAATAAAAAGTACAGTGAAGAACTTGAAAACAAAAAGAACAATTGAAGAAAGCTAAAAGAAGGCTGGAAACTAAAGGAAAAAAATGATAAAACACCACTAGGGTGTGTAATGTAATGTAAGTGTGAGAGAGATAAAATCTGCTGCCAACAACATATTTATAGTTGCTCCATCCAAAAAGTTTAAACATTTTTCCTGGTCTTGGTATTGGAATTTCTCCAATAGAATAAGATGTTATCAAATTCTTCACGATCTCATGCTTGAGATAAACGTGGATTAGGTGCTACTTGATTTACTCCTAACATCTAGGCAAGAAGTGAATAACTACTTTGGACTTTGTCCTTGATCAAACTATGATCATATCACTAACTCTCTAATCATGTAAGACTTACACCTCTACTCGCATGATTAGGTTTTATAACAAGTATCAGTCGATGGTCAAAGACCACAAGCTTAGTTAGTGTCACGCCAACTAGTGAATACATCATCTTTTGTACTGATAAAAGACGATGATAGACGTAGTGAAATTTTCTAACTTCCACACTTA
>CAODLS010707357.1:0-10021 GCA_948243855.1 Flueggea neowawraea
CAAAGACGATCATTCCATCAACGGTTTTGTAACCACTGAAGAGGGTCTAAAGGTGGCCGCTTTGGAGGCTGCGAACAAGTCTCATGCTCCGTACAGTAAGTGCCCGTCAGGGGTGGCGTTGGTGGATTGTGAAGGGAAGGTATATAAAGGGTCTTATACAGAATCGGTGGCGTATAATCCGAGTTTGGGGCCGGTTCAGGCGGCGTTGGTGTCGTACATAGTGGGAGGTGGTGGTGGGTATGAGAGGATTGTGGGTGCTGTGTTGGTGGAGAAGGAGGAGGTTGCTGTGAAACAGGAATTGACTGCTAGATTGCTCTTGCAGGTTGTTTCTCCCAAGTGTGAGCTCAAGGTGCTTCATTGTGTTGAGGGAAAGAAGGGTTGTTCTTGATTGATCTTGATCTTTTCTTTTTCCTAATTTTTGTGTTTATAGAAAATTTATGTGCTGGAAATGAGATGGGAATCAATGAATATGGTGAATTCGTTAATGAAAGATTGAATCTTTCTCCCTTGCTTCTTTAATTTGCTCTGTGTTTCACCTCTGTTGCTGCCATTGGATCACCCGACTCCGACAAAGTAGACTAATTTAAATTGGATTTGATCAATGATAGTTTTTTTTCATAAGCCATTTTAGTTGCTCCACCGCCAACCGAATCCACGATCTGTTAAAGTTGGAATTGAGTCCAATAACGATGAGCTACAAGCGCACCGATTGACCAATGGTAGTTACAAAGTGGAGAAGATGACAGTCTTTTATCACACCTCTTGATAGGATTGAAGCCGTTGTTTTTGGCGAGTTGTTTAGTGCATGGTGTTGTTTATTGGTTCCTTTAATTTTTTTTCTTTTCTTTCTTATAGAAATGAATCTCTTCCTAAAACAAATCCACATTGCTTCTTAATTCGCATCATGTTGCTATCAAAGTCCATGTCTATGTAGATATTTCTAGAGAAATGAAGCCACCTGATTGGGATACAAAGAAAAATCATTCAATCACACTAACATATTTTTAGTACTATACTTCTTTATAGCATGAATTGGTTTGTTTTGATGTACTTGCAGTGAGAGCATTATTGAAAAAGTGATGGCCTAGCCAAATGACTGATGCATGAAAAGCAGGATCGGCGGCTGATTTTTAATTGAAGTTTCTGCAAAGACAAGAAGCATGATTCAATAGTTTCAGAAAAAAGAGGCATGGTTCAATCTTTCATTAAGTAGACATGGTCAAACCGAACCGAAACCAACTAACCGAACTAGAATCAGGTCGGTCAAATCTATTGAAACCAAAATTGTAAACCGCATAGTAAAAACCGCCGGTTCAACTCTTAAAATCAATAATTTTAACCAAAATCAACGGTTAACCTCTTAAAGTAGTAGTAGTTTTAACCCTCTCAAACCAATAATTTTAACGAAAATCAAAGGTCAAATCTTTCTAAATCAACAATTTTAACAATATTTTTAATAAAATAAAATAAATTTCGGTGTGAACCAGATCAAACCGAAACTAAAATCACTGACCAAACCGATCAAATCATTGAAAAACCGATTAAAGCCAGAACCAAAACTGAACCGTCAGAACCACCCATAAGCGGCTTGGTTTCAGTTTAGTGGTTCCGGAAATCAGAACCGTCGATTCGTGAACCGTGACCACCTCCGATAGGATTTGACATAAACTATCAGAATTAGTTTGGTATTGGTCTGGGGAAGGAAGGCATGTGACCACTTTGATTGGTTGGCGATGGATTGATCCGAGTTGGAATTCCAATAATTACAGTTCACTTAGACACACGTTGTGTGATTGTAACACAGAAAGTCCTGCTCGTAGGTTTAGATTAACTTAACTGTGCAAGTCAAATTGCACTTTTTTCACAGCATGAAGAAGTAGCAGACTTGTGATGTTTGTTTCTATCATGTTGGCAGCGCTTTGTCAACGTTGTTGTGTGCCCCCTGAAAGGATATGAATTTGTATTCTGCTGCAAATTGAAAAGTTTACCTCCCTATAAATGTTTATGAATTTAGATTCACTTAGACATTTTGCATAAAGAAAAAGAACATTATAAATTATTTTGGTTTTGTTTGATTGATTTTTAGAAAATGTCACTAGATGTTTTTCGTTGGTTTATAAATTGGCAATCTGCGAATTTAGTCATTTTATGTTGTGGCGTGAACAATAATTGATTCTAGGTTACATTCTTAATAGTGGGTGATTGGATATCAAATTATCAATGAAACCCACTTTAGATAAGAAAATAAAAATTAATTAGTTGAGGAATGAATAGTTGTTTGCTTAAAATATTTGTTTTGATAAAAGACGAAGGCCTAATACATGAGACCCCCTGAACTTTGCGTGCGTTTATGGACTCCCTTCAATTTGCCAAAACAACGTCACATAACCTCTTAAACTTTTTAAACAGCTTCACATTACCCCGAATGTGATTATATGGTAAGTGTCGTTTAAGCTAAGATGTATAAAGCTATATCATCATATTTGGGGTTATGCGACGTTGTTTGGTAAGTTTATAGGGTTATGCGACGTTGTTTTGGCAAGTTCAAGGAATCCTTAAACGTGCGAAAAGTTCGGGGGGAAAGTGCACGATGAGCTGAACTTCAAGGGTACACATGTATTAAGCCAAAGACAAAGGTATAATCACTTATCTCAAACGAAAGGAAACTCAACATAAAACATGACTTAGTGGGAAATCTTACCTCCGAAGATCGTAGGATTCGAGGGTTAAGACACTGAATATACACAACAAAACGAGGATGTTACTGTCGTCATAGTACACGTATCTGTGATTCTAGCAAACTGAAGATGCTTTGTTGAAGTACACATTTCAGAATCCATCACAAAAATTTTGGTGGGTCGTCAAGGAAAACAAAGTTGTAATTCCAGCAACAAAATAAAGACAATCTAAAGCACAGTTTGATAGTAACAATAAGATTATGTTTTTTTAGAAAGCTATTCTCCTTGTACATTTGCAATTTACTTCAAACATAATATTATGAAAAAAAAGAATCTCTCTTTACTTTTGCAAATTGTTCCAATAATGATTGCATTCTCATTGCCTAATGATTATTAAGTCGAACCTTGTCAAAATTTTGCACCTTTTGTCCTAATAATCTATCATCAATAACTATAAAAAAAAATTATCTATCGTCAATCAAACGATCACCATGAGGTGTAAAGGGTTGGAGGGACACATTCGATTCATACAAGTACTACTTGTCGTTGCTTGCCGTTACCGGTCATCTGGGTTGCACTATTAGTCGTCTGTTAAGCCTTCCCTGTGTGCGCACATGCCATAATTATTATCACGTCATTTTGAATATAAGTTCGGTAGATTGCATAGTAAAAAGAAAAAAACGAGATGTAATTCAATGAAGACATGACGAACTTGAAAAGCAGCAAGCATGGCAAGACAAAGAAAACTAGCTAGAGGCCATATGAAAGCGAAATTCCATTTCCAATGAAACTTTCTAAGTTACAATCAGACATAACAGCGTAGACAGAATGAAGAAAGAATGCAAGCAAGATGACAATCTCTACTTGGTATTCTTTTACAAGCAAAATGTAAATATACAGAGTGCTAGTCGATAGCTCACCAGAACATTAACTTAGGTGAGCAACACAAATAAACCACACTGCATGTGTATATATATAGACAGATGATTACCTACAGAGTTCTATGCTTCTGACTGGTCATCCTGACTTGTCTTTCAGCGCCAAGAGAGATTCAAGTGTAAGTTCACCAACTCCTTTTGCTAATTGACTAGGGCTGGAATTTGGTGTGTTGTGCATCGCGATGGCGTCTTTTATTTTTTGGAACTGCAGACAGTTTCGATTACTCATATTCAGCAATCAATATAAATGGTATAAATTCAACAGAATACTAAAATAAAACGTTAATTCGTAATGGCATCCACATAAGATAGGGTGATGGAGGTCCGTAAATTAGGACATGTTGCTGGTGGTTTGAGGTGGGCCGTGTAAAGTATACTTCTAAGAAATAGTTATATTGAGCAATAAAGTGGACGATGTTAATGAATTAACGTCTCACACTACTGTTCTATTAATAATTTTAACTTATTGCACAAAAAAAATATCAATAATTTTAACAGGATGTTAACATACTAATTGGTATATAAAATTAAAATTTAGCGACTGTAGAAAAACAAGTTAGTATCTATATGAAAAAATTACTAAAGTTGAGTGACCATGTATGCTACATTCACTAGATAAAGGCATGGAGATAGAGCTATCTAAGTAATTAAAAAAATAAATAAAAGAGAAGAAGAATGCTGACCTTAGCAAGAGAACATGAAAAGGATTCCAGTTGTCCTTGCGAACCACGATAGAAGTGAAAATAAGGAAGCACTTTCACATTCAAACTTTTGCACATAGGCTTGTTTTCATCGAAATTCACTTTAAGAAATAAAATTTCTTGATGTTCAGCAGCTGTTCTGCAGAGCTAACAGAATCATTACAAAACAACACCATTAGACTGCTGGTTAGGAAATATTAGTAAATTTCTAAGGAAGTCATCAATTCAAACAATCCTTTGGAATGTAAATTCAATTTACGCCACAATTTCGATTTTCCACAAAGAAATCTTCTCTGAGGAAAAACATATAAGACAGATATGAAAGCCAAAAAAGGCAAAAGAAAAAAAAAAAGACAAAGAATGACACAACTGACAACACATAACTTATTAACATAGTTTTCTATTGCTAAAATTTGTATAAAAAGTAGTCCAAACATGCACACTCACAGTGCTTGTCAATAGAGCACATATTTGAAAATATAGTAAACAATATCCTGAAGCACTCCATTCTATTTAAATTTAGTTAACAAACGTTAGATGCCAACCTCAACTCTTCCAAAACTGTTTTCTAGTCCTGTGCTGACAAAATCACTTTACTGCCAAGTGCAAAGACATTTCATATGAACATTTGATATCATTCTTCACTATATTATTTCCAAAGCAGCAAGGGCTGCAACAACAACAAATAACAAGAAACACTACTTTGTATATGGTTTTTGACATCTTGATAATCCATGGCAATATACTTTCACGGGGTATTTATCATCAAATTGCAAGCAAAAAACTATAGCAACCATGCTGTTGGCTATTATAGTCACAACCTATCTGATAGAATTATGCTACTGGTTAAAGCTTAGTGTAATTACTGGAGCTGGTATAGCCTAACACTGTCAACTGTCTACTTCTCTATCTGATAGGAAATTTACCAATTTACGTAGTTGAAGTTACATCCTCATGCTGGGAAATCTATGCTTAACTGAAGCAGAGGAAAATCAAATATGAAGAAGAATTTTGCTAACACAGGCACTGAAAGAATATAAAGTCAAGAAGAAAAGATAAAGTAACAAACTGAAATTACCTTAGGGAATAATGCACGACAAGATGCACACCAGGTTCCAAAAAACTCAACAATAACTAATCTATCTCCAGCTTGACTTAAGGCACTCAAAAATTCTTGGGTAGAATGAATATCAGTCATATTTGGCCCTGCATTCTTTTCCCACCATTTTGGTGGTTCAGTCTCAGCAACAGCTGCATGTACCTGAAATGAAACATTTTAAGAAAATAATTATTAGCAATGTCCCACAGGAAGATCAAACAATAAAACAGACCTCATGTAGTATCAACATGGTACATTAACCATACAGATATGGCCACACAGCTGATAAGCCATTACAAATTCATCCATTTCACAGGCAGAATATTCAAGCTCAATTAACATGTCACACCAATATGTCAACTATGAGATAACAGAAATTGTGTGCAAGAACAAGCATGAATAAACTCATTTTTAGTATTGATTCCCCAAGCTTTTAGAGTGTAATAACCGAGTAACTAAATATTTGGTTTAAGAAAGAAAGTTCTTGATAACAATACAAGAATACAGTTTTACAGAAAATTATTCCAGCTGCCTAGATTTTTAGAAAAATTAACTTGAGTTCACAAGGAAGCTCAACATTGTAAAGGGACAAGCTAAATAGAAAGAAAAAAAAAATCATATGTGGCACACAAAATCTAGTTCAAAGAATTACAGAAGCATGCCACAAAGAAGAAAATTTTGTCAAAGAGGATTATTTAAGGGGTGACAAAAAAACCATCATGACCAAACCAAAAGAAAAGGACAAATATCTAGATTTTTTTGGAGTAAACTGTTTTATAATCATATAATAAATAATCAGTTGCTTATACAGGGACTATAAAAGGGTGATACTGCGATAGCGATGTAAAAAAAATCCAGTACACTGACTAAAAAACCAAATCTGATATGTACTGGCTATAAGAAATCATCAAATTGTATGATTCAAATTAGACTGAAGAGGCGATGGAAAAATTAGTACCAAAAGAAATCGAACTGAATACAATGAAGCTTTAAAAGAAGATGTAAGCTAAATGCTAAGGATTATCAAAAATTCACACTAGGGCATAATCAGTGTATTTGAGCACAATATCTAAATCTACAACATTCTAGCATCATATTACACAACATTCTCGAATGGGTTCTACTCAATTCGCTCATAAATATGATAATTCAAACCTAAAGTATCAAAATATATTAGCAGAATATCCCATTCAACTCCTAATTCGAACTGGAAAGCACATACTTAACAATCAGAACAAACAAAAGGTCCTACAAATTCGCATTAAGATACAAAATTGACAACAAAAAACGCACCTTGAAAGAAACAGATTGCTTCCTGGGAGAGATAGGAAAGCGAGAAACACCAACGCCAACAGAAGAAGAAGAAGAAGAAGAAGAAGAAGAAGAAAAAATCTTCCTATCAGAATTACAATTGTGAAAAAATGGTTGTGTATTGCTCAAGTTAACAAGTGCATACGAAGATGAAGAAGAAGAAGAGAGACGCAGAGAGTGGAATGAAGGTAGTCTAAGAAGAGAATCTGCCATCTTTAGATTCCTGAAGAATTACAAACAGAGAAACAACAAAAGAAACAAAGGGTTCTTTTCTTTATATGCTAGAAATAATATAAAGAACGAAAAGATCGTAAATTCGGGTGATGCAAAGCAGATTCAAGCACATGAAGGTCAAAACTTTACGAGCATCTGACGTGGGAGGCAGTTTGTGTGAACCAGATCGTTCGATGAAGATACTTATTAACAGAGATGTATTGTGTGACAAAAAAAAAAAGTACGGAATTGTATTCGTAGGTAGAAACAAACAAGAAAGGAAGGAGGAGTGGGCTTTTTATAGACGGTCGGTCGGTTACCCAGTATCGACTCTGCAAGGCCTTTTTGTATTGGACATTCAAGTTGTGTGTGTGATTTTTGTTTTTCCACAAAAAAAAAGGAAAAAAACCTCTGCGGTAAACAGTTGAACTTAATATATGTGGGTTGAGTTGTGTTTTTTCGTATATTTCAAAACAAAATTGTGTTTTAGTTTTAAAAAAGTCGAATTTGTGTTCCTTTTCCTAATGAAGTTATACTTAACTGATCGAATTTTTCCAAGTTACAATGTCAGCTCTTAAACCTAATTGGACAAGTTAAGCAGAATTTTCAAAGGAGGCTTGATTTTATGATAGCGTTTCTTTACACTGTTTATCAAAGGAGGCGGTTTCGATGGACGCTACGAGGACAGCGGAGTTACAGCCAAAACTCGGCGTTGCATTAATGGACTAAACGGGAACACAAACAAACAAAATAAAAAAACGTGCAACTTTGATCAAGAAAGCCTTAGAACCACAAATTTCACATTGTCTGGTCTGGACAATTTGGGAGTCCGAACGCAGCAAGTTCACAAGAATCTGGTAAGAAAACATACAAAACCGAATCACACTCTCAGCTCAGCTGGCACATCATGGCAACTTGGTTTTTGTGAAAACTGGCTCAACCAATAACCAATTTCACTTTCTTTCTCTTTAATTCAAACATGTTTGTTCAACTAATGGAGATTCACATAAACAATCTGCAAAAGGCCAAAAACATTTTTGTTGTCATTTCACACCGCAGATTTCCTTGAAATAGCCAATAAAGAATCATTCAAATCATGAAAAAAATCGGCCAAATAGAATTCTCATAAGTATCTTTGTCACATCAGGTTGGTTTTCAGAATAATTAGTGTGGACTTTTTTTAATTAAAATTTCTGGAAAGAAATATATTTGAGGGAGGGAGTTGAACAAGTTTCACCGTCAAGGAAAGAAGAGCTGAACTTTCTTTTCCTTAGTTATGGCGACGTGAAACTCATGACCATAAACTATTCTATTGTGGCAGTAACCTTAGCCTATCAAAAGAGTTTTTTTTTTTGCTTAGACTTTTATTAGAAATCGAATCTTCGACTCTTAGTGTTGGAAATATTTCAAACGACAATACATAAAATTCATTCGGAATAAAAAAAAGTAATGGAAAGAGGACAGCATATTAAAGTTTGATTGTTCTACATTTGATGTTCCAGACACTTACAGATACTATTTAAAGGAAATTTCCAGGCACTTCCTTCCTGTCCAGGCAGACCTGAGTTTCACAAGAATCACATGCAAGGGGGTTGGGACATCCATGTCTCTGTTCACCTAACTATTTATAATTCCATTCAGATGGTCATCCATAAGTTTGCTTAGATTGTAAGCAGCTGCAACATTTTTGTTTTATTGATGTATTTCAAAGCCCCTTTAAATTAGTCTCTACATTGCTTTCAAAGAGAGTGAAGATCAGGGATTGTCTCTCAAAATAAGCAACTTAAAATCGTCACCACAATGTATAACCAACAATATAAATCTTCAAATGCATAAGAAGTAAGCACCATAAACATTACCATGCTCTCTCACATTGCCAAAGAAAAAGATTGATTGATTATGCCTGTAATTAGAGGTTAGTTATGGGAGCTTTCGCCTGATGCACTCCAACAAGAAGTTTGAAACTTGATATAGAGACCAGTTTACCATCTGCTGCTATAGATACAGGTACCACAGAGAAATCTTGGCAAACTGAATCACTTCAGCTATTGAATTTTAACTGAAAAAAGAAACAGCGAAATTCTTAACCTGACCAGTACGAGATATCTATAGTCCAAGCAATAAAGGTGAACCAAGGCACTTGCCATAATAAGATGCACAATGAAAGTAAAACATAGTCCTGTTTCTAGGTACACAAGTCATATTCAGAATTTCAGATCATAAGAACTGCAAGGCAGATATAAGAAGTCCAAAGCAATAAAGAACAGATTATTTGCTTGCTTCATAATTCTGCCTTAAGGAAGCTCATAACAAGATGCTACAAAAGTACATATTCAGATATTTTTTATGTTAGGCATCGCCATTTGAGCTTGCAACTCAAGTTGAAAAGGCTGCAGCCAAGAAATATGTAAGCGAGCATGACTCACAATCATGATGGTTAAATTCATTGCGATTACCACCTGCGCTGCCACCTCTTATAAATTTGCAGACCACAGAGCTGGGAACATACAATTAACTATGCGACAGATTCTCCAGCACGGTCATAGCATGGACAAGATTATCCTAGGGGAGGCAATCAAAACCATAGAGGGCACTTTCATGATAATTCTAGTGAGAGCTAGGCAAAAGAACAGATGCAGGAAATGTTAAAGATCCATTGTTGGGAGCACCCTGTATGTTGAGAGTTGAAGTAACCAAGTTATATATCTGAACATTCTCAAAAGATGGAACCTTTCTTCCCCTAGCAAATTGAGGACCGTGGCCAATGAAGATTGACCTCATGGAGAATACTGCATTGTCATAACCATGTGCGCCCCCACACTCTTGCCGCTTTGTTCTCTTCTGCTCCACCTTAAAGCTCTCCTCAATCAGCCCGATAATCGGAGGAATTCTATCACTCGCAGCATAATGAAGCCTACTAGGCAGATCCTCTTTAAGATTAACTTTCAAATTCTTTCCATTATCAACTTTCCCCGACTTCAACCCTTCATTCATCTTGGAAACTACATCCGATGGATTCACGCCTGCAGGCGGCCGGATAGCTAGCAATGGAGAATAATATTGCACCCATTCCTTCGGAAT
>CAODLS010707471.1:0-10365 GCA_948243855.1 Flueggea neowawraea
AATATAATCAATAATAATAATAAAAACAAAAAGACTTAAGAGCTACAAGTGACAATAATTTTTCATGCAGACGAGAAAAGGCATTTTGAAGCCTATCAGACGCTAATTCGCCTTTTTGAAATCCCCCACATTGACAACATGAAGATTCTTAGGGCCTTGATTTATGCTAAAGATGATCAACTACCACTTTGTGCATACGATGGCTCCACCAAGAAAAGGGTTTACTTTTACAAACCTTCTCTAATTTCCTTCTAATTTGCGCCATAATTTCATTACAAATAATATGCTATTAAAAACTTGATCCAGTATAACCTAGAAGTGCTGAGGAAGAAGAATGTTTTACTGCTGATCTCGGACCTGGACATTTCCCCTGATGAGCTCTTAATGCTCGCAAATCTCTACACCGAGGCAAAGGAGCATCCGACACGGACAGAGAGCCAGTACGAGGTAGTGTGGCTGCCGGTGATGGACAGAACAACTCCGTGGAATGAAACAACCCAGAAGCAGTTTGAGAGTATTCAAATGACAATGCCATGGTACACCGTCTATCTCCCGACACTGATTGATCCGTCAGTGATCAAGTACATCAAGGAGGTTTGGCACTTCAACAGAAGACCCTTGCTCGTCGTTTTGGACCCGCAAGGCAAAGTGGTGAACCCCAATGCAATCCACATGATGTGGATTTGGGGTAGCCTTGCTTTCCCTTTCACTAGCGTCAGAGAGGAACAACTCTGGAAGGACGAGACCTGGAATCTCTCTTTGTTAGCAGACTCCATTGACCCCATTCTCCACGACTGGGTAAGACGAGACACTTTCTCTACTTTTTCAATATGCGATCTAATAAGTATCTGCTTGATTCAATGTTTCAGATTAGAGATGGCAAGTATATATGCTTGTATGGTGGACAGGACATGGAATGGATCCGGAAGTACACCACAGCCGTGAAACAAGTAGCGCATGCGGCGGAGATCAAATTAGAGATGCTCTACGTAGGGCAGAGCAGCCCGAGGAAGAAAGTTCGGAAGATTAACAGCATGATCCGAGAGGAGAAACTTAGCCACACACTCCCAGTCCTGACACTGATATGGTTCTTCTGGGTGAGGCTGGAGAGCATGTGGCACTCCAAATTACAACACACCCGAACCGAAAAGAACGATGCGAATATGCAGGAGATTTTAACAGTGCTAGCCTGCGATGGAAGTGATATTGGATGGGCTGTGATGAGCAGAGGAAATGATGAAATGGCCAAGGCAAAAGGAGACACCATAATGACGTGCCTCTCTGATTTTGACACATGGAAGCACCATGTTGGAGAAATGGGGTTTATGAATGCACTGAACCAACGCCGTCGCGAGCTTCACAGCCCACATCACTGCAACCGTCTGATTCTGCCGGGAACTACCGGCGGCATTCCGGAGAGGGTTGTTTGTGCTGAATGTGGTCGTCATATGGAGAAGTTCATCATGTATGGCTGCTGCACCGATTGAGGCCGCTATGCTATATTACAGTATCTACTTCTAATTATCGTTTAGAGGGCAATAAGTTAGATAATTAATTACTGTGTGTATATCTACGTTTGGTGTGCGTAAATCTGTGTCCTGTCCTGTCCTTGTGTACTGCAAAATTCTTCTATTTGCAATTTTAACTGCCTTTTAATCTGTTCTTTTTATAGTCTATACACTGCTTAAACAAGGATTTAATTGCGATTAGTCCTTCACAGTACTGAATCTAAAAGAGGCATGTCGTTGAAGGCTCAGTGGAAAAAGCAAATTATGGTTAACCGTAATGAAAAAATTGATCAAACTTTCAAGAACAAAAACGACATCGCAAAGAATGTACCAGGAGATAGGTGGCAGCAGTGAAAGAGCAAAGGCAATCACTGCCATGTTTAAAACTGGCAATACGAAATTCATTGCTTTATGCTTCGGAAACATGAACATCCCCCACTGTATATACAAGGAGAGTCACCAGAAGAAGCAACAATTCAACTTTTTTTCAAAGAACAAAAACAAAATTGAACAGAAGTTTTTCAGCCGCATACGCAACACAAGCTACAAACTTTTGTAAACAGTTAATAGCATGTCAATTGAAGAAGATGAGAAGGGACTGAAATTGATTTACGCTTCCGTTGACGCGTCCTTAGTGGAATAAGAAACCCAGTAGAAGAACGCAACGCCTATCAGAAGCGACTACTAGTAAACGAAAATTTAAAAAGAAAAATCTGAAAGAGAAAATGAAAGCCTTACAATCCACGACCGATCTCCTCCGCCATAGTTAAGTACCTGTGAGGCGCGGCATTAGGGTTTCATCGTTTCAAATGACAGAGTCGGTGGGGTTTTATAAAGGCCATCGCTGTCAGTATAAAAGTCTCGCCCAATTACGAAAGACAAGGCCCAATAGGCTAACAGGTCCACAAAAAAGCCCGTTTGTAATTGACAACGGCCAAAAAAGGACAAATGATGTGATTTGCGGAGTAATTAATTTGAGATAATTACAAAGAATTACATACTTAGGATCTGTTTAGTTCTACTATTTTCTAAAAAATAAAAATTAAAAAATTATTAAAAAAAATAATTAATAAATATAGTTTTTAAATACTTTTAAATTTTGGAAAATAAGAATAAAACACATAACAGAAAATAAAAATAAAAAAATATTTTTTCAACTAAATATAACCTTAATGTTCTAATTCATATCTTATGTATTATAATACTAAGAACAAAATTTAATCAAAACTAAATCTTATAAACACCACATTTTGACTAACTAAATCTTATAAACACCACATTTTAACTAACTGAGAAATATAATTTCTAAAATATACTTTTTGACCAATTTTATACATCCATATCAAATATCTCGTCATTTTCCTCTCCACTTGAAATTCTTGTCTCTCTCTCCTCTCTCTTATGCTTTCTCTCTCTTTGTCTCTCTCTCTTCTCTCTCTTATGCTTTCTCTCTCTGTCTCTCTCACATCGTCTTTGCTCTCTTCTTTCTCCTTCTCTCTCGCTCTCTCCTATGCTCTTTCTCTCCTCGTCTCTCTCTTATTTCTCTCTCTTATTTTGTCTCTTCGTCTCTGTTCTCTTCCTTCTCTCTCTCACTCTCTCTCTCTCCCCTTTCTTCTGTATCCACGTGATCATAGAGCCACCAAGATCACATCGATTCGCCTTTGTCGCGTCATAGCAGATCACGTCGCGTCGTCATTGTGGCGGAGTATATCAGAAGCTTGTTTGGTGGAGGCGACTAAACTGTTGTCTTCATGGCAATCCGAATCGCCATTGGTCGATGAATTAGATGACCAGACGACGCTCCAAGTTAAATGACAGTGGTTAAGGAATACAAATGACAACGAAACGATGACTTGCATTGTTTCTAATAGAGTTACAGAATCACGACGATCGACGACATGAATTGCAACGACTGAGCGGCGACAAAGACAAAATGGCGGTGGCGGAATTTTGGAACTGAGTGAAGGTCCAGAAGGAACAACAGCAGCGCCGCCGAACTGAATGAAGGAGACAACTACTAGGATTTCAAAATCTTAGTTGTTGCATGTTATGTTTGAAATATTTTTCAGCCCTTATAGTGCTGCAAAATTATACGTACAGTCCTTAATTCTTAAAAATATTCATAAAAATCACTAAAAAATGTTATTTGTCCTGACTTCCGAAGAATTTTTTTCATGTTGATGTATACATTTTGTATACATTATATACACTCATGTACACCAATATATCAACTTAATAATAAAAATTGAATGCCTTGTCCACTCGTGTACACTAATGTACACGTGTGTACAGTTGTGTACACCAATTAAAATTCATTAAATCACTTTTCTTTTTAAAATACTGTGAGCATCTTGTACACCATTGTATGCAAGTGTATGGTGTATCTAATTTACACCAATTAAAATTCATTAAATTAATTTTCTTTAAAAAATACCATGATCGACTTTTACACCTTTAAAACTCAATTTCTGGTGATAATACCTCAATTTCTCGGAGTCTTATAAACTTGAATAAGAGATATCGACATGTTTTTTTTACTTGGAATATTGCTAGTTGCGAAAAAAGAAAAGGTTTATAATCGAATGGAATAACACGGTTGAAAATGATAGGTGTATTAGTGAAATGGTTGTTAGGTAGTGCCTGACTTCAGGAATTTTGACCCCAAACAACGTCCATGCATCATAACTAATTAATTCACGGCTTAAAATATGCATGAGTCATGTGCAGTGTACTTATCAAACAAAAATTTGAATCTCATTCATCTTATATAAATAAGTTTAAGTGTTCAACGACTTGTAATTTATTAGTATTACAACCAACCCAAACGCTAAAAATACATATGTATTTGATTCTTGGTAAAGAAAATAAAACAATTTATAAAAAGAAACAAGCATCACTGCATATACATGCATTTTTCTCTTTTATTTTTAGCCGCATGGTATTCAATTATTACAAAATTGACAGTATAAATTTGATGAGTAGTTCAAAATGATCACTTTAGGAGTTGAGTGATTTGTAAAAACGAAAAATTACTCTTAAATAACTCTTAATAATTCTCAAAATGAGCGAAAATTAGTTGATAAGCATTGAGTGTTATGTAAGAGGTTTTTTTTCGTTAAAAAAGAAAGAAACTACCAACTGAAGGATCATTAGTACGGCCTTACAGGGATAGCAAGTAGCATCGCAGGAGGAAAATATGCGACAAGTAGTCTAATCAACACCAACCCAAGAAATAAACTCCGTTTCTCTTGCTCTTATTGAGGATTGAGCCTGGGACTTGCACGTATTAAAATTAATTTTAATATCAATAAATTATAATTTTATTGATTATCTTATATATGTTTTGGAGAATTGTATTTCTTATCTTACCTATCTCTACAGTTGAAAACAGCTCACTACTTCATTAACGATTTGACGGATATTTGAAGGGACTCTTTCATCTCTTCTCCATCACATTTGAAATCACTAAACATCACGCCCACAGACACACAAAAAAGAAAAGTAATGAAAGGATTGTTGTAATAAGGCTATTCGTAATTCAGGGTTCCTGAAGTCATTCTGCGGGATGCCTACTCAGCATTTTTATTGTTATTTATTAAAGTTCCCAGTTCCTAACCCCTCTGTTTTTTCATCTGTAACTCAGGAGCTACTTTAAGAGTCTTGCATGACGTTTACTCAGCTTTCACTAAATACAATTTTATTTTAATCCCTCAACTTTTATCTAATATTTCATTTAATACTTTCTACCTCAAATTTATTAAAATAAAAAGTGTCCATTCAAATAAAAATAACTCATTAAAATAAAAATATTACATTAAAATTAAAAATACATTAAAATAAAGTTCAAAATTTCTTAAAATAAAATAATAATACATGAAAATAAAATTCGATATTATTCTTCACGATTGTTCCATAGATGTTCTACCAAATCCGCTAGGAGATGATAATATTACTCACGATCACGAATATCAATGAACCTTTGGATATACATTGCAAAGTTGAATTAGCATCCCTGTGATGCATTCGCTTGATGATCGTCTCCTTCTACTGTCCGTTTTACATCATTGTAGGTGAAATTTTCAAAAAAATAGTCATGAACTAACCGTTTGTGACCACCCAGGCGATCTCGGTTAATATAGCGTCTTGATCTTTTTTCACGGTGTCGGTTGGAGGATTCATCATGTAGTATGGTTTATTGTGCTAATTTCAACATCTCTTCGTCAGCAGGATCATTCCAAATAGATTGATTAAAATTATCTCGAATTTTTTTGTACTCCTCGTCATTAGAAGAGGAGGAAATATTTGCAAGTGCAAATTCTTCCATTGTTTTGTTTTTGTTGTTTGAAAAATAATCGAAAAAATCGTTGAGATCCATTGAAAAATATTTGGAGAGAAATTTTAAGAGTTGAGAGAGTTTTGGGGAGAGAAATGAGTGTTTGAAATGAAGAAATGATAGAAAAATATGTTTAGGGGGTATTTATAAGAAAATGGGTAAAACTAGCCGTTAGGGACCAAAAGAGTAATTTTTCAACCTCCAACGGTAATATTACTGTTGGAGTAAATCTGACCGTTAGATCAATCAGATCCAACGGTCAGATTAAGTATTTTTTTTGAAAAAAGGTAAATGTCTGGGCCCTGCATCTGACGAATGTAGTTCGTCCTCCCTCAAAAAAACGGACTACCGGCCCGGGACGCGATAACTCGTCCCGATCTGGGGGACTAGAAATGGTAGCCCCATTCCTAGTTCAGTTGTGGGCAGCCTAATGGGCAGGAATTTGTAAAGATAAGATATTTAACATATGATGATGATATATTTTGCATGCGCCTTTACATCTGATACACACACCAGTGGCGCCACATCTCCGAGAGAAATGTTTTTGGCAGTTTTTCGTTGTCCATACCAAATTTCATTACATTTTTAAATAATGTTCTAGCGAGCATGATCGGATTGGGCACAGTTATACAGTCCTTTTTCCGGAGACCATGCATGCATGGAACAAGTTGGTTGATTAAAACTACAAGTTGTACGGGTATTGTGATTTATATATTATGAGTTGACCTAATCCTTTTGTTTAATGATAGCCTCTTAATCCAACCAGTTTAGTGAATATATCTCGCCCGCAATATTGAAGTTAAGTTTGTTGACCTTCAACTATGAAAGAGTACTTGCAAGTTCTCACTAATCAGTGCTCCAAAAGTAGAGCAATGTATATAAATTGGCATTTACATGTAAATTTGCCTTGGTTTACATTGTGATTTGATCTGAGCACAATGTAAACTGAGCTTTACTCCATCTAAAATACTTCCCCCCACCCAAACTCAAATAATGAGCACTTTTGAAGATTGATGAAACTTCATCAAGGTTAACACAAGTTAAATTTTAAAAAACGCAATGTCCAGTCTTATTTCAATGCTTCTCGGAGCAAATAAGAACTAGTTAAATGAATATATTAATTATAAAACGAACATAGGTCAGAACATCTCGTCTTAAGAAAAAAATCTGCATAATATTTACTAAACATGTAATTATGATCTTCCCTTGGAACAGATTAATCTGTCCAGAAAGTGCTACTGAACATATGCATGTCCACACAGTTATAAAATATGTTAATGTTATTAAAATAGGCGGAGGGATGATGGGGAGGATGAAGATGAGCCATGCGTTAAATATTGTAACGTGTACTATCACACTCACACACAAATATAGAATTCACAATGTTATCTTACCATTCTCAAGGCTTCGCGCTCAATTTGCCAACTTGCTTCTGTCCCCCCACCCAACAACTGCATCTTCCAATTCAAATATGACAAAAACTTTTTAGTTGTTACCAAGTAATTTAATTCGGTGTGGGTTATAGACAAATGAAATATTTTTATTAACTATATGTGCTTGGAACAACAGGTAATGAGGATGCATTCATTTCTAAAATTAAATTTGCCTCTTCTGTACGTGACCTTCCTTTTGTCCTTCCTTTCTTTTGGGTCCTTCTTCTTTTCCGGTCAAGACCTTCTTTTGGGTATTTTGACAATCATGGGTGTCTTCTATCATTTTTAGTAGGTAGCTTATATTTTGGCTGAAATCTACGACGGCTCTTGAGATTTGATGTATTTTTCATTTTGGTTCATAAATTTGAAAATTAGCCGCTCTGATTTCTCGTTTTTAACTCTGTTAGTTAAATATAACGGAAATTTGATCTAGCACGTGAATTTATTTTTCTCATTTTCTCTCACTTAATAAATAATTTGTTTCCTCTCTTCTCTCTCCACGTCTCTCCCTCATCTTCTTCTTATTTTCATTAAAAAAGTGATCAATAAGAGAAAATGCTCCAGGGGAGTATTGTATTAAAGTGCTATTAGCCTTTCTCGATAGAGAAACAAGCAAATAATTACCTTCTTTTGTCCATTTTGTCCCAGACTTTTTAGCTGTCTTGGAGATCTAATATTTGAAAAAGAAAGAAGCAAAGCAAGCAGCTTCCTATCAATTTTAGAACCCAAATCTCTCTTTTTTTTTAATAGCAAGTCCATAAGCTTAATTCAACTCATTTGCCAAAATGGCTGCAACACAATGAGAAGGGGTAAAAAAAACCCCAAACATCAGAACTACTTCGATAGCCAATGTAAATTTGTTGATTTAGAAATTCGATAACTGATATATACATTCTTTTAAAATTGTAATATGCTCACCTAAGGTTTTAACTGACTGGTGAGAAAGTAGAGCTGCAATGCATACTATATTAATTAGTTTGTGTTATATATGGGCATTGAATAATACGGCTAACATTTAATTTTAGTTGATTAAATAAAAATTGAAGGTTACTAAGATAAGTGAAGGAGATCTATGGAAGATTGTGGTACAATAATATGAATGGAATTTATCAATTTCACAGTTGTCATACTTACGGAGTCATCAAATGTTCTACTAGTCAACACCATTAGCTCTTTAATCAAATTATTCAATCTTGCCAAACAATTTCATCATTACTAGTGAGACTTAAAACCAATTCCACCTAATTTTTTCTTCATATACTTTTTTGATCAAGAATTTTTTCTTCAGATGTCGATGACTAAGTTGCTCTTCAAATTAGTGTTCAAATTTATGCTCTTATCTCTTGAAAAATTCTGTGTGCCCTCCTTCACTTGTGTTAAATAAGACATTTTGGACTTGTTTAGCTGTGAAAATTTTCTACTTATTTTTAAAAAAACTAAAAAACAGAAATGAAAAAATAAAAAAAATTGTTCATATAACACTAAAATTTTCTATTATTTTTTATATTATTTTAAAAAACAAAAAAAAATAAAAAATAAGAAACACAAAACATAACTTTTATTTTTCAAAAGAAAAAATGCCTATTTATATAAGGTCACATATAATTAATATGATTTTGACCGTAGATTATAATAATACGCAACTCCATAGGAGTGAACTTGATTATATCCCAAGATTCTCTGGCCGTCCTTGTAGGTAGATTATACAGATTTAAGTAAAAGCCAACAGGATGTGCACATGTTTGTCGTAATTGTAAGTTATGATCATTTAATTACTATGTAAACGGTGAACTCTTATATGAGTTGGTTCCACACTGATACAACACTCATCATTTTTATGCACTGCATATGCACTTTGAGAGTCGATGAATTCGTCAAAATTGCAAGTTCAAGTTTTGAAAGCCTAAATTTACATTAGATTAACTCTAATACCTCTCGAAACGAATAATACTATCATGTACAATTCAATTCATTAAAACGTACTAATTTATTTAGAGCTCAAATAAATTTGATACTAGAAATTTACATGAGAAATGGTGTTCTAATGTAATATATATATATACATGCACAAACAACAGATCAAACCCTCGTAGGCATGAACCTGTCACATCATTAAAAAAAACATATACATATATATACAATCAAACAGATAATCATTAATTAACAAATAATTAATCGAGGTAGTTACACTCATTAATCAAACCAGGACGAGTGAATTTAGAGGACTATTAATCTCTTATTATTAATTGTTTCTTCTTGTTTTGTCGTCTGATTCGTTAGAATCCAATTTGAAAACATCTGGGTGGCAAGATCTTAAAACTGAAACCTGCCACACCTTAATTTCTCCATCTAAACTGCCACTAAACACCGAAACGGTGCCGTTTGATCCACCTTCCCAAACTGCCGACAACGACTTCACCGGTTTATGATGCCCCTCCAAAACCGCCAAACAGCAATACTTCCCATCGAGCCCACGTTGCCAAACCCTGACCGTCCGATCAGCTGACCCACTCAACAACAAGTCAGAGACGTTCATCAGACTCAATATTGCCTTTTTATGTCCTGTCAATGCACCCGTCACCACCATATGGTTGGCACTGTCCTCTCTCTCCCACACCAGTATGGAACGGTCACAAGAGCCAGAAAAGAGCACCCATCCGTCGTCGTTTAAAGCCAAGGCATTAACCGCCGATTTATGCTTCTCTAATGTCGCAACCAATACGTGTTTCTTCTCGTTAACAGGTTTGGTCCAAACACGAATTTTACAATCCGCTGACCCCGTGTAAACAGTTCCGTCGACGGAGACAGCGACGGCGTTGACTGCATCTTCGTGCGCTCTGACGGACTCCAAACAACGGAGATCAGAGGCTCTCCATATCTTCAGGCATCTGTCCCAAGAAACCGAATAGATGAAACCGTTGTTAACGGCAAGGTTGGTAACGGCGTCAGCATGTTCCACCCATAGCAACTTCTTGTGACGGCGCACGTTAACGTAGTTCTTGGGAAGTATGAAATGCCTCAAACGATCGTTGACGGTGGGCAGAGCTGTCACATACTTGTGCTGTTTAGTAGTCGGCGTCATTTTCCACAC
>CAODLS010707509.1:0-25428 GCA_948243855.1 Flueggea neowawraea
TATGATGGAGTCATGCACTCAAGACAAAGAAATGGCTAATAAGCGACAATTAAAGAAGCTTTCGAAACCCTATCATTTTAATTTATATTTTATTGTTGTTATTGAACTTGTCCTCACGTTCTTTGTGCTTGTTTAGTTTGATCTGGACTTACAATTTTTGAACATTGAGGACAATGTTCATACTAAGTGTGGGGGAGGGGCTATTGATTGCTTCCTTGGGTTAATTTTGTTTATATGCTTTGCTTTTGCTTATTTTCCAAAAATGCTTGAAATTTCTACTTGAATTATGTTTACAATTTTTTGTAGTATGCATCGAACATGAAAAGAATAATGTAACATCCCAACCCCAATTAACTATGCATAGCATATACATACTGGCACATGCATTGCATATGCATTTTTATGATATAGAGTGCATTATTTATAATTGAAAAATTACTTTAAATTTTGTCAAATAAGGATAGAATAAAAAATAAGAACCTAAGTTATAGATGAAATATGCATAAGGTATATTGAGCTAGGGACTAAAATGGGAAGAAATAGTGAATGTTGTACAAAAATGAAAATTTACTAATTAATTTGCATATGTGTGTAAAGATAACTACCACTCAAAACTTAACATATAACAAAAATATCAAGTTAAAATTTTCTGCTCTCACGTATGGTAAGTTAACACATGTACATGACACATTAATTAAGATAAAAAAAAAACAAAGAAAAGGGAGATATTTATGCGCATAAGTTGGCAATCTCTCCCACAAGGGTATATAAACCCTCTCTTAGTTTAAACACAGCCACACAATCAATATTCTAGTCCCCAAACTCTGTTTAGAATAGCTTACACACACAAAAGCCTATCTTCATCACAGAATCGAAGCATATATAAGCCAAAGGTAATTCTAAACTCATAGTAACTCTTGATGTTTTACTTATATTTTTTAAGTTGTTAGAGATAGAAATTAGAGAAACTCAAAGAATGAAACTTGTAGCTTATGTGTCATATAGATGCAATTAAACCGTTTAGTTTAATTTTGTGTTGTTCTGTATTTATGGCTAAAAAAGCATGAACTGCCATAAATACAGTTTCTGTGAGAACAGTCTGTTTGGAAGCTAATTTTGGAAACTCTAGAGACCTAATTTTGACATATTCAGAACATGAAAATTGTAGATATATATGTGTTATAGGGTTCTGTTAAAGATATAACTTCATTTCTTGTATTTATGGAGTTATACTTGTTTATTTAAGACTGATCATGTTTAAAGTTTCGCACAATACAAGTTGATTATAGGTTAAGATGAAAAATTTACTGAGATTTATGTATTTTGAATTATACTTTGATATTTTGATAAACAGGGTTATATGAGTCTAGTTTCTAAATCAACAATTTTTTTATTTGGAGTTGATTAGAATAAACCATGACCAAAAAAACTAAGTAAAGGTCTAGATGCCCTATTACAGCCCTTAATCTGATTTGAAATTTTTTCAAATATTGTGTAAAGTGAATTAGAAAACAAGGTTCATAAGATTAGAAAAATATTTTTGTCTAGTTTATGACCCAGTTTACATTGATCAATTTGAAGCTTAAATGAATGAACTATAGTTGAAACACTAAGTAATGCTCAATCTATCTTGAAGTAAAAGCAGAATAGAAGATGGTCCGAATTTATAAATTCATCATAAATTGTACCCATTGAATTAGGAATCCTACTTTATATGTACATAAATCTTAGAATGTCTATTTTAAAATAAAATTTATATCAAGTTAATAAGAAACCTGTAACTCTAGATAAGTTAAATACAACACTAACTGTCCAGTTGAGATTATACTAAGATGACTACTATAGGGATTGTTTTGTTACATTTTCAACAATAGGGACCGAACTAAAATGTCATATAGCATACCAAGGAAAGAGAATGATAATAGATCCTTATAAATTAGAAATGTAATTAAATCATAGATTAAGTAAAATCACAGTTTCCATCGTTCGTTAGGACATATGGACTACATTGAACAAAAATATGTAACTAAGGGACTAGTTTATAATCTTTTCAAAACCTAAAAGTTGAACAATCATAGATTGGAAACCTAAAAGTTGTGAGAACTTGCTTTACATTGGAGGCACATGTGAGTATAAATTTGAGATTGAATTCAAATGTGTGTGATATGATTTGTGTTCAAATATATGCTCTTGATATGATTACTTGGACAAATTGGTGACTATTTGAATTTGCGTGATTTATATGCTATATGTTGATAATATTTATATGATTTGCTATATGGATATGCTGAGAATGTTTAAATAGTTTGTTATAGAGATATGTTGACAATGTCTATTGTTCACATAGAATGGAATGTTTTACACAAATATTGATTATCAAATATTTCAGATGTTGATGCATTCATACTGGACTTAATAAAGACATTATAACCATCATGCTTTAGTAGTAACAAATTATTACACAAAAGATCTTTGGGTCATATCATACAAAAGACCTTCGGGTCATTATCACACAAGAGGCTTTCAGGTCATATTCATACAGGAGACCTTCGGGTCAATTTCCATGCGATGCTGGCCAGCCAATTATAGAATGGTATACAGGAATCCGAGAGCGATACTTGGTTTGTTTGGTCACAACATATAAAATGGAATACAGTGTCATATGCATATTTTGTATGGTATAGTTAATCAATTATTTATTAAATGCTTGTGTTTGCTTAGGTTTGATATATGATGGTTTATGCTCATTGAGTCGTGACTCATGTAAAGTGTAATATTTTTTCAGATGACTATAGCCAGTAGATATTTTTGGTAGAGTTGGACCTAAAAGTCTGTAGATAGCAGCATGAGTCACAGGTCGGCCAATTAGTGCTCTAGACTCCCTCCTCTTTAGCAATGCGAGGAAGAAAGAAAGAAGTCAAAACAAATGACAAAGAGGAGAAAGCGGGCAGAGAATAGGGAGAAGAGAGAGAGAGGGTGCAAAGAAAGAAAGTGAAAGAGCTCTAAGAACCGCTTATATATTTAGGCATTTCAAGAATTTTAATCCCTCCTTTTGCATTTTAGAAAATATAATAGAGCGCACGACATAAGAGAAAAAATAATGAAAAAAATAGATTGACCAGGTAATTTCCTCATTAAACAATTATGATTAGGATAAATTATTATCTATATATTATTATTATGTAGTATATCTCTTTTATTATGGCTATCCATAGTAGTAATATTTCATTTTACACTTAAAGATTGTACCTATATGTAACATAGTAATATCATTATATGTTAAGTATTAAAAAAGCATATTCGACTTATCAAAAAAATTAAACATATTCGATTAAATTTTTGATTACATAATTTTATTTTATTTTTATTTTAAGCGATGAAAATTTACTACTAAAATTTAAAGGTATATATTTATATTAAAAAATAATTAAATTATAAATAAAAAAGATTTCAATAACGTGTAACACACGTACACATAATGCTAGTAGAATAAAAAATAAAGCATGTAAAAGGACTCTACAATATTAATGAAGGCATAACTCATATTTAACCTACTGAACTATTATCTAATATCTCTTTGACCCACTAAATTTTTATTTTCATTTATTAGTCCACTCAATTTTTTAAAATAATATAATTAACCCATCATAACGTGGTTAACAAGTCAAATCTATGTTACATCTTTCATCTCAAACTTCTAGGTTTGCAAAAAGATCCAACACCACCACACTCTGTAATTTTTCAATAAAATTCACCAAATTACTGGTACGTGGGAGCTCCGTGAACGTGTTTCAATAAAATTCACCAAATTTACTGGTACGTGTTTCCAATCCTGGTATGATGTTGTCCAAATCTATCTCTGCTTCTGGATTGGGTGGTCTTACGAGGAGAGCCAACGTTGAATTGCTAACAAGCACCCCAAATTCTTGAAAATTTCCGCACAATTCGATTGGCAACATTGCAGACTGGTTCTTGATTTGGGTTATCAAATAGAATGACGCTCAGCATCACCCCCGGTGGCACTTGCTCTTGTGCTTGTCCGATTTGCTCTTGTTCTTGTTGTGGTTCTTGCTGCTCCCCCTCTCCTTGTTCAATTTGCTCTTGTTCTTGTTGTTCTTCTTGCTGCCGCTCTTCAATCTCTTCAACTTCTACTCCATTCTCTTGCATTTCTTGATTATGGAACACTCCATTTTCTTGAATTAAGACTCCATTCTCTTGGACGATTTCATTTTCTTGAAAAACAGCATTCTCTTGGATTTATTGAGCGAATACATTTTCTAGAACCTGCTGGTTATGCAAGACACCGTTCTATTCAATTGCTTCACCATGGATGCCCCCAATTGGCATTGGCATCCATTGTAGAAAGGAGCAGGATTACGAAACAGAATTTGTTCAAGGAGAGTGAACGAGAATTCTTGTATGGCTGTGATCAAGAAAGAAGAGAAGCAGAGGAAGAGGAGATTGAGGGAATAAGAAAGAAGAGAAGTAGGGGTGCCTGTTACACATGCAGCATCTCATGTGACATTTATAGTTCGATGATTTTTTTTGTGTCCCTTAGGTTGTTAAATTTACATTCCACCATAATTCGTTATAATACGGGTGCCTCACGGAGTGCAATTTTAGGTTCAAAGATATAGTATTTTAAAAGTTAGGGTGGAATAGGTGAGAACTAGATTTTGAGGGCTTTAGGAGATTATTTTAAATAGTTCAGGGTCTCGGATATAGGTTCGGGCAAATTCAAAATACAAACAATATGGGAAAACTTTTTATATTTTCGGTACATTCTTTAACCTCTCACTGTAATATTATATTACTAACTTCGTGTCAACTTTAGTATTCATATGGATACCTGTAAATTTTATTTTTTATTGTCAAAATGTTACTTGTAATTAAAACATGATCAGATTGTGACCTTTAAGTAAAAAGAAAATAGTTGTCAAAATTTATTGTCAACTTTGATTTACAGAACATTCAAGCCCTGCTCCCCCAACACACGCCCAGGCTCTTCCATACCGTTCCCCTCTGGAAGATCTCAAATATCTTATATTCTAATTTCTGATGTCATACAACTGGTTTGTTTACCTGAACATATTAATCAATTCACTAAACACATTGATCAAAATACAAACAATTTGCTTTGTTTATTTATTAATTTGTGTAATCTTACTATGATAAACTATAACATTCCAATGACAAACTGTTACATTCCAATGAATCAAAGAATTAAGCAATACTTGCAAAGAAAAACTGCCAAAAATATCTATGGCCTATGGGTGTGTATGCTTGTTTATTATGCTATGCTACATTCTGGAGGCATGCCTTGGGGAAATCTTTTGGTGTCTGCACAGTAATTGTAAATCATGTAATTCTTTTGCTCCCATTGAAGCCTTGCTTGACTTGTTGAATCAAGCTCCAAAGGATGGACTTAATGTGCTGATGGTTATGTAATAGGTGTGGAAATCAGTAGTTGGGTTGAATTATCAATAGAACTGTTGCACTTTGTTACCTTTGTCATCTTTTTGATCTTCAGTTACAACAATACAGTAAGCCTGGAAACAAATTGCAGAAACTAGGCGTCCTTTATTATAACCCTTTTATAGGAGACAAAATATCTTGAGGAATGGTGTGGTGGGGATTGTGGCAGAAGGCAATGGAAAAGATGGTCTGGATTGTTGAGAAGGACGCCGGTTATGAGTTGGTGTAATGACGATGATAGAAGAGAAGATGTTAATGGTAGAAGAGAAGCTTTGATGATGGGAGAGATGCATGAAAAAAAGATGGGTAAGGGGTAGAAGAAAGGAGACGTGAAAAGAGAAAGAGAGAGAGAGAAGTGATTACTGGGTAATGGGAATCTAATTAATAAGGAGTCTCTGTTAATCACTTTACAGGTTTAGAAGGAAATTTCATTCCCAAAAGAATGGAAATTAGAATGCAATTTGTGTGCATCAAATACTAGAAATGTGAATGGGAATCCGATTCTCATTCCCATTCCCACTCCCACCCTATAAAAATCACGAACCAAACACCCCAGCATTTATACACAGACGGTTTTTTGGATGGAAAAAATGAGGCATAGTAATGACCCTTCACGACTGTATTATAACTCTTTAGCTATCTTCATTTGATACTTCACCACTAGCTCTATATAAAAGCCTCATCTCTAGAGCTTCAAATCGACACCAAGCAAAGTCGTTAATTATCCTGTAACAATGGCTTCTAAGTTGATTCTTGGTTTTCTTGTTTGCACAACTGGTGGCCAAGGAGTTGGATCTGAATTTGGTGAAGCAACTCGAGGAGCAGGTCAAGGTTTTGGAGCTGGAGCACAAGGAAACGGAGATGGTCTTGGAGTTGGAGCTCGTGTTCCAGTTGGAGAAGTGCTGCTAGAGCATATAGCGGAGGTGGATGAGAAAATCGATCACCACCAATGATTAATTAAAAAACTATCTCATTGATTTGTTTAATTAGTTCTTTCTATGTTCACTATTTAAAGTTGGCACAAGACTTCGGCATTTGATGTGTTTGTTTTAATTATATTAATGAAATAAATTGTACTTGAACTATATATCACCCTCTTGCTTAAATTATGTTTGTCCACCTATATTAATTCATAAGAAAATAAAAATATATGCACGTATGCATGGTTTTTTCAAGAGAAAAAACTTATAATTGAACAGTGGTGTTGAATGGGAAAATAAGAAACGTCTTCAAGCCTCTTTGAGTAGTTTTTTTCGAATTAAGTCTGCGAAACATAAGAAGTCTGAGAATACACAGATTTAGGACTTGTTTGAGAGAGTAGAGCGTATAATGATATAACATATATTTTGCAAGTTTTACAATAATTGATAATGAGTAAATAGTAAAAAATTAGAGATATGACATGTATTATTATAAAATTAATTATACAAAATTTACAAAATATACTATATACACTACACTCCCAAATAAGTCTTTATTGGAAAATGAGAAACTTTTTTTAAGTAAACTAACAAGTTATCAACCAGCGTCTAGCAAAATAATTGCGCGAATGCTTTTTGATCAGAAATTAATAAATTTTCAAACACTTAATCTGTTAAGCAAAGTACTACTTCATTTCCGCAGGCAGTGCCATTGTGTATGTACTCAATTTCACTTGTATTATGCGATTAAACAAATTAGAGTAAAAATTTGAATGAAATAGGAGGTCCAGATGTGCACGATTATAGTTCTGCCCATGAGCTATTAACTCTTGATGGAAAAATTAGTAAATTATTCGATGATTGCATCTCATTCTCATTCCAGTGATGAGTGTGAAATTCCTTTAGCAAGTTCAATCTTAATTTTTGCATCTCCGTTGCAAAGTTCAATCTTAATTTTTGTATCAGTTAACAGAGAGTTGTCGTCATTCTCTATTTTTCTGTAGTTGCAGCGTCCCTTTGATAGAAGGGAATAATGGTTCCCTGACACAAGGCACTCAAATCATTCTTTGCAATTAGAGCGGTCCGACCAAAACGATCTTTTTTTTCTTCATAATCTGCAGGGATAAAAGGAACACAATTTAATACTAAGGTAGTGCATATAGCGAATTCTTATCAGGCAATGTCTTATAATTGGAACTACTGCACACCAAGGGATATTACTTGTGCAAGATTTATATTACCAGGGATCCTCAAGATCAAAAGAGGAAGTTAAGAATGAAAGTACGCAAAGAAAATTTACAGAAATGTAAAGATGATATAGCAGTTCAGGTGGTAGGGCCACACATATAAGAATAAAAATGTAACAATTCAGGCGGCTAAGCCGGCCATATATAAATTGAAAATAAAATAAATCATGAATAAAAATTCAACAATTTAGGCGGCTGAGCCGGTCATATATAAATTGAAAATGAATGAAAGCATAAATAAAAGATGACAACTATTTGTATATTAAATAAACTTTTGAAAATAACTTACAAAAATTTTGAAGTATAGATTTAGTTTCCTCCCACAAGAGTAAAGCTACACTAGACTTTTGCTTCTAATGGAAAAAACACTCTCCTCATTACACTGGAACCTCCTCATATTTATAGAAGAGGGAAATGGAAATTTTGTAATTTTTGAACAGTATTACGGTACTGCTACAATGTTGTACAGTGATTTTTCCTAACTGCTACAATAATTTCTTTCTGCTACAGTAATTTCGTGACTGCTACAGTGATTTTGCTTTGTTTTCTTGACCGCAACAGTAATTTTTTGCTGACCAATACTGTGTTTTGTCAGGAATCTCTGTTGCCTTCAGCGTTTGGTTTGAATATTACAGAGATTATTGTCATGCGGACATTATTGGTGGTAGAGAATAAATTCTCTTATGCTTTTTGGTAAAGCACATCCATCAATAGGTTTGATAACTCTTTACTACCTACCGTTTGAGGTGGAGTATGTCCAAACTTTTGGTTTTGGACTAACCTTTTATGCTTTTTGGCAAAACACTAGCCATCAACGGGTTTGATAACTCTTTACCACCTAGCGTTCGAGGTGGAATAGGTCCAAATTAAGACCTTGGACTGCCCCTTCATTTTGTTCCTGCAAGTTTGAAAGGTTTAGTAAAAATTTGTTCCCTAACTTTTGCCTAGGTAGAAAATTTACTTAGCAGGGATTGGTTATTTTTGTACAATTTTGTTGTTACGGAGGAGGCAAGGTGTCGTAGCAATCATCGTCGTTGTCGTTGCCTAAATCAGCTGATGTTGAGGAACTAGAAGCTGATTTTGTGGGTTTAGACCTTGTTTGTAGTAATTGCGCCATAGCGGACCAATATTCTTCCTCCGTTTTGGCTCCTGCGAGTAAGGCTCGGGCATGTGATTTTTGTGCCAGGAAGATTGGATTTGGAGAGCCTACTTGAATTTGCTTTGCTGGCATAACCTTTTGGGCTTGGATCCAGTCATGAACTGCTTGTTTGGAGATTTTGTTCATGGCTTGGAATTTGTTCCACCATTTGACTTTGAAGTTACGAACTAATTTGTTTAGTCCATCATGGATAATGATATCAACGTCCCAGCTGAAGACTCAATGGACAAAGAATATGGTACTAAAAAAGAAAATTGGTGGTAAATATTTCTCTTTGCGCGAATGAGAAAAGTTTTGTTGGAAAATTTGTAAGGATTCTTTGACTTGGTTTGGCAAGATTTCATCTATGATACCAAAATTTTTCCACCAATGAATGAACCATAAAGGGATGTCAAAGGTTTCAAAATTTTTGAAGTATAATAACCAATAATGGCTATGATTTGGATTTTGTAGTTATAGGACATTAAACCATGCTTGTTGTTAATACCAGTAAGTGAAATTAGGACAATGTGAGATCATGTTTTGGAATGAAACATGTAATTTTTAAGGTTTGTGGAGGTCTTGACCCCAATCAGAAGGTGTGAGGATTTTATGAATTTGGAATGTTGAATAGGCAGAATCATCATGTTTGGTACTAAGCTAATGGTGTTTAAAGGTGATAGATCTCGTTGCTTCTAGGATGGTCATATAATAAGAATGGGTTTTGGAAAGATCCTATGATTTGAAAGTCCATCCAGATAACATTTTGTTTAGGGTGGTCATAGGGTTTGGGAAAAGAAAACCATCTAGTTTGGTAATTTGTTTTGATGAAGTATTCAATATAAGTTTTGGACTGAGAACAGATAATTTGGGTATTTGAAAATTGGAGTTTGATTTGGAGATTTCTTTTGAAGAAAGGTTTTTTTGTCAGGGACGAAGGTCCTTTCTCATTTTTTGAAAGAGTTTGAGAATTTTTACCTGAAGGAGCCTGCTGGCTTTGTGTCAGATTTTATAGTGCTAAAAGCACTTTTGGTGATTGAGATAGAGTCTCAACCAATTGTTGGAGTTGTGATTGTTCTGGTGTTTGGAGTGAGGTTTTTTTTGGAGACTTCTTTGTTGCTACTGGACGCTTCTTCTTCAGCAACAACATCAAACCACGATTTGATTTGCTTTGGAATAATTGCTTATTTGGAGGGTTTTTTTGAAAGAAAGGATTCGGTCTTGCTTTTGTGGAGTTGAGAGAGTTGAGAAGAGAGAACAATAATGAACACAATGATTTAGAGTGGTTCGACCAACTTTGCCTATGTCAACTACCTAAGTTCCTCACTTAGGATTTTTCAAATTCACTATCTCACGTTGATGATTGATTCCGGCTCAATCCACCAAGGCCAACTACAATGATAAGGTTGACTCTCGAAGGCTCACACCTCCAAAGCCACCTTCACTTTCTAGTTAAGTGAGAACTCTTACAATTTTTTATTCTGGTTCAAAAATAGACCAAGCCTAGGATCTACCGTTGATCCCAACTCACAAAATCTTTGTTTGTTACAATAATTTGCTCATTAAACTGTTCTAAAACATTTGATACAAGTTAAAAGAATAGCAATGAAGAACTAGAACACTTGTATCACAATGAGAGACTTTAATCTTGGCAAATCAAGATAGATTGTGTATAGAGGTGTTATCTCTGCTCCTTTGCCACATTTTGAGGTGTATTTAAAGCCTTTTCAAGTCGCATAACCGTTGGGGTTGATATTATAACCGTTTGAGTGCATTTAGAGCTTGATTTCTTACCATATATGACTTACTCGAGTGAGAATATTTTTCACTCGGGTGAGAGTGATTTTTGACCTGATTCACACCTCATTCTTCGATTATTCGAGTAACTTTATTTCTTACTCGAGTAAGTCCCCTCCAATGATGTTTTTGGGTATTCTACTTGCCCAACTAACTTCCAAGTTGCTCGAGTGAAAGCTTCACTTTCTCATGCATCTGGAACTTTTTTTACTCGAGTGAGTATCAATATTACTCGAGTAACACTTCTTTTACCCCAATAGTTGAATCATTTGACCATCTCATTGAACATTGTGCTTTGGTGTCTTCATTACTGATTTTTGTTCATCATCAAAACACAAAAGGATCTAAATGCTGACCACCCTTGGTTCAATAGTTTTGGATTCTTTGGTTTGTAGTTCTTTATCTTTCTTCTTTGTTGGCATCGTGAGTCCTTCATTGTAAGAATTCACGAGTAAGAAAATCTGGAATTAAGTGGGATTCTCCTTTGCTATATTCAATATCAAAGTCAAAAACAGATAATAATGTCTGCCATTGAGCAAAAATTTGTTTGGATGCAACGTTTTGAACATCTTTTTGTTAAACCTTGGCAGATTTACAATCGATTCTTAGTAAAAAAAAATTATTAAGCAAATCACTTTAGAATTTTTGAATGCATTTGACAATAGAAAGAATTTCTTTTTTATTGTGGAATAGTTTTGTTCAGTAATATTCCAATGTCCTCAAGTAAATTGAACAATTTTTTTCTTTTTCAATAGGACTTGCTTGAGGATACCACCGTAGCCTAATTCCGAAGCATCGGTTTCAACAATCTTGGGAAGGCTAGGATCTACTAGGTGCAAGCAAGGAATTTCAGAAATTTGAGATTTAATCAATTGAACCAACTTTGTATGTTATTCGGTCCATAGAATAGGATTTTTCTTGAGACGATCATAGATGAGTTTGGCTATCCTATTCAAATTTGAACAAAAATCTAGAACATAATTTAAGCTTCCTAAAAATATTTGTAGTTGAGTTTTGTCAAGAAATTTTGATGCAAATGCCAATGATCTTTCAATAGGGGTAATGGTTCCTTGATGTATGTAATGCCCCAGAATGCAAACTTTTGTTTGGAGTAAAGAAATTTTGGATTTTGAAACAACTAATCCATTCTTCTTAACAATGGAATAGAATGTCCGAAGGTGCTTGAAATGTTAATCAATGGATTGAGAAAAAAATAAGAACATCATCAATGTAAACGATGCAGAAATGGGAATAAGGGTTGAAATGTCATTCATGATCCTTTGGAATTCAAAAGGAGCATTTTTTAAACTAAAAGGCATGACATTCCACTCGTATTGCCCAAAAGGTACCGTAAAAGCGGTTTTGTATCTATCTTTTGGAGCAAGTTGAATTTGCCAAAATCCAGATTTCATGTCAAATTTGGAGAAAATAGAGGCAGAATGAAGTTTTTGTAATAAGTATTTTTGGTTGACCAGAATTAAGTGATTTGTAATTATGACAAATCGCAGTGTTCCACGTTCAATTTCAGCATTCTTGTTGACGTAGAAAGCGACACAAGACCATATAGATCGAGATTTAGAAATGAGTCATTTGGTCTTAAGCTATTGAATTTCGTTTCTGCAATGTTGTTCGAGTTCAGTATTCATTTGGATTGGCCTTGCTTTTGTAGGAATATCACTTTTGTTGACGCCGTTTTCATAGGGTAAATCTACAATGTACTGTTTTCTTTTCCAAAAGGCGTTTGGGAGGTCAGCACAACCTTTTTTTTTTTATTTAGGCTTGGAAATCAAAAATCTTTTGCTGGATTTCTTTAGTTAATAATTGTTGTGATATTTTCTCATAAGAAATATTTTGTTTGAGATTTTGCAAATCGGTCGTTTTACCTTTGATCAAAACATGCAGTTGATTTTTGTAAATAGAATTCGCTTGGAGCAAGTTGAGTTCCCTTGTCATTGGTTGTTCGAGAAATGGGAAAAGGAGTTTGCTGAAATTATGCTTAAAAGAAATTCAAGTATGGTCAACTTGATAAGAAGTAATGATATTAATGAAGGGGGTTCCTAATATAACCATATGGTTTATATCGAAAGTTATCAAAAAAGAGATTTTGATTAAACAACCATTGTTGAAAATATTAACATCACATCAATTTTTGATGTGAAGTTTGAATTGTTTGCAGCAGATAAACTTTCTGAGGTTGGAGATTGAAAACGTTTTGGAACAATTCCTTCCTTAATACAATTTAAATCTGTATCTGTATCAAATAGAGCAATTGCAATAATATCAAAATTATCAGAAAAAGATAATTTGATGTTAATAATATATTTGCGTGATGTATTTTTTTTTAAAAGACACAATAAATCTTTAGGAACAAGTCGTTGCGAGGTTGATGCTTCATGTTCTGAAGAATTTTCTTCATCGTCTGTTTGGGATGTTTTGGATAGAGGAAGTTGAATATTATCCTCATGTTGTGCTTGTTTTTCTTTGAGCTGTTTGAGCTCAGTCTTGACATTTTTTATTTCTTTTTGAAGATCTTGGATGGATGGAGTAATGGTTTTGGATTTTTCATGTTTTTTGAGGATGACAGTAAGGTTGTAAGGATTTGGTTTTGTGGTAGGAAGAATAGGTGAGGTATTTTGAGGTTTTGCTTCATCTTGCAAAGATTGACAAAGCTTTTCAAGATATTGGTTTTGTTTGATAGGGTTTGAAATTTGTTGGATTATATCGAGTAAATTTTTGGTCTTTGGTGAGAACATTCAATTGGTTTGAAAGGGTTTCAGAATCACTAGAAGAGGTTGTAGAGGCAGCTAGTTCATCTATCTGAAGTCCTTCTTCTTCGAATTCAGATGAAACTGGATTACTGGATGCAGATGAATAAAAAAGGAGAGCTTGAATTTTTTAAATAGTATCTTCTTCAAGCTGTAATTCTCATATCTGTTTGTTTTGTATTTGGCTTTTTCTCCCACATTTGTAACAGGTAATGTCTTTGATATATTTTTTGGTATTGGGTTTGATTGATTGTTTAGGTTTTGAGGACTTAGAATATCTGGGCTTGGGTTTTTGGTAGTATTTGTCTTTGTTGTATCTGGGTTTTGAAATAGAACAAGGATTTTTGTAGGTTTTGGCCTTTTTTGAAGGAGGTTTGGTGTAATCATTGCAACAGTCTTTGGAGGTTTCAAACATACTACAGAAGGCTCCCAATTGGGTTCCTGTTTTGGACATTTCTTTTTGCAATTTTATATGGAATTGCAAATCTCTACAGGCTTTGAGACCTTCTTATTGACTGAAACTGATCAACTGCCCATAGGTGAAATTGACATAAGAAATTTGATCACTATATTGCTCGCGAATGCAAGTTTTGACTTTCTCACTGATGATGGATGAGAGACCTGCGATTAATTGCTCTTTCCAGAAGGGTTGGTTCGAGTCTTCTCTTAACATAACTCTAGTGAGAAATTGAGTTTTATACCATTGAAAGTCTAAAAGTTTCTTGCATTTGAGATTGGAAAGTAGTTAGGTATTTTGTCTTTGATGTGTGAAAGGTCGCCAACAAAATGTAAGGATATTGTAAGGATAAGGGTTGAAACTGCATCCGAAATGGGATTTTGGATTTCATCAAGGATAGGGAGTCCATCTTCATCAACTTGGATGGAGTCGAGAACATTGGATTGTTCATCGGGACTGAGATGAAAATCCCACCATCCTTTAAGTTGTCCTGAAAATTCTACTATAAGGAATTCAGCTATTGCTCGGTCAGACATTCCCGTTTAAGTTTTGTAGGCATTTGCAGCCATCGTCATTTGTTGGAGAAAATTGAGAATTTGGTATTCAGGCATGTCATCAATGTTCCATTCGTAGAGAATGGCAGATTTGTACTTTGATTGAACGAGTTTATGAGGACCGAGATCCAAATCATTGTTTCTGGGGATCATAGCTTTAGAAGTCGATGTTCCATCCCAACGAAGTTTGGCAACTTCTTGCTCACGATCTGAAAGAACGCTGATGTTTAAACGATCCTGCATATGTTGAGCGGCGGAATTGGAAGTTGAAGTTTGTGCTTCAGATCTTCGTTGATGTGGAGGTGCAGGTGTTTCATCAACAAGATATCGGTTGGAAGTGGAAGGTTCAAGACGAGCAAACTGGTCTTGAATAGCTCTAAGAAACTCATTTTTGTCTATCATGAGTTCTTCTTGGCTAGCCTTGGAAATTTGGAATGGCTTCAAAATAGGGAGTTTTCTGTTTTCGAGGAGTTTGGACGTAGAATTAGAGGTAGTGGCATTTGTAGAAGATACTGTGGTAGTATGAGTTTGTATTTGTTTTTCAATGCAGACAAGATGTTATCCAATGGTATGAAGATGCCAATTTGTAAAATTATTTTGAGAAATAATATTTTTGATATTAGAAGAATCATTTTCCTTGGGAATCTTATAAGGTTGTAAATCAATTGGTTTATCCCCTACTTGAATAATAATATTACGAAGAGGAGAATGATCAGTTTGGATGGCATTTCCATCTTTTAATTCCCAATATCTTTTTTTTGTCACGAATAGTAATAGGATTAATATTTTTTAAAAAAAGGTATGTAATATTGTTCTGTGGTGCATTGAAAAATTAAAACCAATCAAAGAAGAGGATTTGAATCATATGCTCAGAAACAAAATGATAAAATTCTTTTTGTAGTGTTTGTTTACTATTTAAAAATTGTTTTAAAAACCATGTTCTTTTTGTTTGGTTATGCGGAGCATAAAAATCATTTCTGAAAAAATCTTTGTCAAGTTAAAAATCATTTTCAAGAACATTTAATTCATTTGCAATATTTTTCGTTACAAAGTAAAACGTAGGTGATGTAGGATGAGAATTGGACTGGGCTTGTTCTTGGTTTTGGGGTGTAGTTGTATAAATGGGTTGGGGTATTTTGGAGGTATAATCAACTATTTGGAAACTTGTAGATGGAATATCTGAGGTTGAGGTTCTGGGTTTTGTATAGGGAGCATGAATCACTAAAAGAAGTTGAGAAAGTCTCCTTAGATCTATGGTTAAAGAAGTTGAGGAATCATCAGAGATGTTTGAAGAGATAGAGTGTCTAGCAAAGGAAAGTCTAACGCTGCCATCGTTGAATTGGGTAATTTCCCTGATCTGTGTATTAGGCAAAGATTGCCTTACCAGTTCAGGAGGAACAACTCGTTGTAAAAACCAATCAACTGGCAGGGTGATGTCTTTCCAGTGGATGGGATGTGGGGTGATTACATTTGATCTAGTCATATCAGTTTGTAACAAAAGGGTTTCTCCTTTTTTGCTTTGGTGAAGATGCTTTGAACCAAAAGCTGATTCCATCACTTTGTATTGAACACGGAATATAAGAGCAACGAGTATAGAACCTTCAAGCATTTTGTAATTATGAGTTTTAATTTGTAAAACTAAAGTTTTTAAAATATTTGGATCATTTAAAGAAACTGTCAAATTTGGATAGCAATCAAATGAAATTGGACCATTAAAAAGACTTAATTCTACAGAGCTAAGGAGAGAATCCTCAAAATCTATAAATCTGTCATCTCTTAAAACGAAAAGAATAGAAGTGCTTAATCCTTCTTTTGTAAGAGGTTTTAAACCAACTTGTACTAAAACAATATGAATATATTTGAAGTTCTTTTCTTTTTGTTTTTGGATGAATTCTTTAGAGAGTAAAGAAATGGTTTCATAAGTTTTTGAAATTTGTATGTCACGTTCTTCAGTTTTAATAAAATAATTAGTTTTGAAAAGATTGTATTTGGAAGTTTTGTAGATCTGATCATGATGGATCTTTGGAATGTGCCAATCATCTTTAGATTTTTTGAAATCTTCTATGACATGCTCTTCACTATTAACAACCTTCTTTGAGCTTGAAGAAGTGGTAGAAGTGTTAGATAAGGAAGTGGATCTACAAAGCAAATCCACTAAACAAAGCTTTTGAATTTGAACCTTTCCTATGGAAGCAGAGACGGTTACTTGGTTTTACTGCCTCTCTGGGTTTTACTACCAACCAGTGTCTTCCACTCTAAAGGTCTCGAAAAGACCCAAGTTCTTAACAAAGTTTAACAAAAAGTAGTATAAATCTATTCTCTCCCCTTGGCTCTGATACCAGGGATCCTCATATATATATATTCTGTAAATTAAATTCTGCTATGCAGTACTGTCTGTTCAGTTAATTATTTCGATATTATATATTTTCGGATAAGGGACACTTAGCTACGAGGTAGTTTAGCATTTGGTATACCACTGCTCTATGAATGCCCTAATTACTAGGGTAATATGGTGATCGTGTGTCCTGCCAGACACACGTACTATGTCTGATTCTGTCTGATGGCATAGCCACACGTTTGATATTCTTTTGATTCTGTATGTTTTTTGGTCCCTATCCTACCTTCTGTTATTATTATATCTGATGTTATTATATAGACTGTCTGATGTTATTATAAATATTTAAGTGTAAAATATTGAATGTAATAGTTGATTAAATTCATAGAATGTCCAAATGTTATTTCAAATTGATGATGAAATTTTATAGAAGGGATTATTCAATAACAAAAATTTAGCAAAAATTGGTGTTGAGAGAACATTAGCATTATATTGTTTAGTAAAATAAGTTGAAAGAACCCTTAATTATTGACACATAACTAGTTAATTAGTTCAAGTGGACAATATATAATTTTAATAAAACACAAAGTTACGGAAACAATATTTATTGATTTACGGAAACAATTTAATGTTATTGTCTCTCATAACGAAAGAATTTTGTGCAACAATTGCACAATACATGAACCTATTTCAATGAACTCCAAGATCGATGCGACAACAAATTAATTAGTTGAATTAAGCTTAACTTAAATGTGATGCTAATGAAATGGAAACCCGATGTTTGAACAAATTTCAAAGACATATGTCTTTAAGTTGGTCTTCTTCATTTTGGATACCAATATTTTTGGCGAAAACAATAATTTCATAAAACGATCTAAACGAAGTTGTGGATGTCCTGTCTACGCAATGTGCATAAGTGGACACAGTTGTACATGATTGGCAGAGACATTGTAAGCGAGATTCTCACGATTGTTGCGCTAGAAATTGTGGTCAATTTATGGCAAGTTTTCCCTATTCGTTCGCAAAAAGAGTAAAGGTGGTATCCCAGTTGTTCCTTTCTTTGCTTGTTTTAGAATGTGGCATTGTGCTATATCTCAGTCGATGCTACTTAAATCTCTGTCGGCCCATTCTCTCTGTGGACGCTCTTTGCGTCGCTGCAACATCATTGTCGTTGCTTACCCTGACCGTTGACGCTGTCTCTGCGGCCGTGTGTACTCTCATCGTCTACATTGTCTCTGTGGCTACTTCCTCTCACTGTCAACGTGTCGCTGCATCTAAGCTTCCTCACATGACGTCGTCTCTGTCTTTTAACATCTCTGGGACGACGTTGTTTATGGCATATGGGTTAGCCCACCGACCCTTTCTTTCTAATGGGCCAGAGCTGGGTTGAATATCCAGGACATTGGCCTATTATTGCTGGAGCGCGGGTCAAATGTGTGTGCTAATGGAAGCCCCTCCATCACGGCCCGGCTGAGCAATGATACTAGCCCATATAGTGGCCTACCTTGTAGGAAGTGCATAACTAAGAGGAGTCATCTGAAATGTTTATTAGACCTCCTTTATATAGATTGACAATAATTGTGAAGCATCAATTATTTTTTCACACTCTATATTCGTCGTTGTTTTATCATCTCCAATCCATAGTTATTTTTCGCTGGAAAAAACGGAGGAAGGGGCTGTGCCACTCAATTTTTGATGTGGCTCTGTAGGTACAATATTCCTCTTTTTTGTATTTTTTCTCAAATGGTTTTGTTTAATCAATTTCGGACTTATTATTTCGTATATTTTTTTATGGTATCCACTCTTCAAGGTAAACACTAATTATTGTCGATTTTATAATTGTATGATTTTGTTATGTAAAAAACACTTTTAAATAATTTGAATATGATTTTAATTAAGAATTTAAATAATATAAAATATATATTTAAGAAGTAAATGCATAGAAATTAGATAAAGTTCATAGGCTACAAATTAAGAACATAGTAGATTAATACTAATACATTTAATATTAAGCGTACATTAATTTGACAAAATAAAAAACATACACTAAACTAAAAAATAAAATAGAAAAATGCATTGCATGATAAGATAGATAATAATATTTGCTCCCCTTCCTGAAATTACGTATGCAACACTACGGTTACATACTCTACTAATGAAGAAGAACAAAGTTATGTATGCAATGTATTATGCTGCGTACTTACGACAGAAATCTTGAACAGACGGTGTAACCCAGATTTCGAGCTTGAGTACCGCTTGGCCGATGTGTCAAGTGCAACAATCGAGAGGCTCATTTGAGTGCTAAATGCTAGTATTCGTTCCCCAACAACCAGATCCAATTGAAAAGCTACAAATACAATCTCTAACACTCCAGAAGAAAGAAGAGAACATACATGCACTTGTACTAACAAGAGAAGCAACCTTGTGAGTTTAGGGATTGGACGTGTGATCTTCCAAATCAACGTACAGACATCAGCCTTCGGCTGTGTGAGATATGATGGTGTACTTTAGTTCTTGTATACTATAATATATGCCAAAATAAGATCAACCTATTATACTATCCTCTATACCCTGAACAGTGCACGTTAATTTTTTTTTTTATTAGCATATACCTTAAACAATAGCGATGCCAAGATTCTGGCTAAGTAGATGTTGAGTATACTTAACTAGCAACATGGTGTATAAGACAAAAAAATGTATATGCATAGGAAATTTAAATTAAATTAAAATAAATTAAATATTCAAATACTCGTAGTAATTATGTAACTATTTTTGCACATTCGAGCTTAGAGATAATAGTTTATTTTGACATGTTGCCATTTTCTCAAAGCGTCGCAAAATAATTTCCTTATCAATAAAAAAAAGAACTTCTTTCTCGATGTATACCAACAGGAAGTCATTAATAGAGTGTTGTTATACATTTAAAATGATATTTTTTCCAAAACCTTTAATTTAATTAAAAGACCAAAATATAGTCCTAATATTGACCTTTCGAACTAATTTTTTAATTGAACTTTGAAATTTTTACGTAATAGATTATCCTTTAGATCTTACAGTTTTTCTTCAAATTTAATTGAAAATATATTTTTGATAAAAAAAACTCGCCTTGAGTTTAAGAAAAAAAATATTAAATTCTATTGTTTTTTAACTTTACACAATACGTATATTGTTAGTTTGTAAAAACAATATATCACTACTATAAAAAAAAATCCAAACACAAACTATGGTAACAAAACAAACAAAAATAAAGAACGACAAATACAAAATAAAATAATTATGCTTTTGATCATCCCAAAAAAAAAGCATCATTGTTAACGTTGGGCTATAGGAAATCAAGCGGCCTAATCGTTAAAGCAGCTAAATACCATAGGGGCCCACCATTATAGCAGCCCAGCAACACATGAAATGAAGAAACTCACCTGTTAAAGTGAGTAAAAAAAGAAGAGGAAATTGCACAAATAGAAGCTTTTTAAAACATTAGTTAAAATTATTGGCTCAACTTTTTCTAATGTAGATATAGGCTTTAATATTTTAATTTTGTTAACTTAATAGATAAATTTAGTTATTATCATATTACTATTTAGGTAGTAAATATAGGTTGATTTCCTATTTTTTAGGCAATGAATTTACGTTTCTCTCTCCTCTGCTTTTTTTGGCCATTACTATTTAATAGAAGATGCAACCCTTATTTTTTAGGTCATTGAATCCATCAGTGTTTCGGATTCTTTTTGTCAATTTTTGGAAAAAAATTCAATATTTTATGCGCATATTTTTATCTTGATATCTGATGTAGTTTCAAAGAAGTTTTATTTTGTAAAAGCAATATAATTTACAATCTAATATGAACAATGATAGTTTCAAAGAAGTTTCAAATAAGATTCAAAGCATTACGTCCATGAAACCCTTAATTATTTATACGGTATTATAATGTATTTAAATGACATAATAAGCTTTCTGTCGAATTTCAATTGAGTTTAAGCATATTTATTATATTTTTTAGGTCATTGAATCCATCAATGTTTTGGATTCTTTTGTCAATTTGGGAAACTTTTTCAATATTCATATGCATAGTTTTATCTTAACATCTAATGTAATTTCAATCTAGTTTCAAATACGTTTCAAAGTATAAAAAGTCATTGTATTTAAATATATTTAAATGACAAAGTAAAATTTTTGTCGAGTTTCAATTGAGTTTCGGTAAGAATTTATTCTAACAATTGCGAATATTATGCTTTTTCGAATTTTTTTAATGTGTTGATACATATTTGTTAACCTAATTATTTACTCTAACTGTTAATTATTTTTTCAATAATATATGAATGACAAAATTTTTGTCAAGTTTCAATTAACTTTCAGTAAGAATATATTCATCAATTCTAAATGTTATACTTTTTGTTTTTATTTTTTTATGTGTTTCAAACATAATGATATGTATTTGTTTAGATTTTTTACATTTGATTATTTTTGGTTAAAATATCCAATGATTTTGGAATTAAGCAATCAAAATAATATCTTAATAATTGTGATCCATTGGAAATCCAATTGCAAGTAATGTGAAATTCGAATTTTTAGGCGATTTCCTAAATCCACATTTAGGTTTCAGTGGCTTGTTTCAAAAAAAATATTTCACTAAATTATGAGCATATTTGGTTAAAGTTTTAAAGTGGTTATTTATAAAATATGTTCCAATTTGGTGGGTTAGTTATGAAAAAAAACCCAAAAAAGAAGGGTCATTTTCATATTCACGGTACCCAGATTAACATATTGCGAATTTACTAGGCTCACTTTCAATATTTTGGAAAATTTTCAAAATTACACGCGCTATAGCACCAAATTTTATAAATTACATTTTTGTGCCATGAAATTACATTTATAGGAATCCTTTAAAACTTGTTCATAATTTGTTTAAAATCTGTAAATTTTTTATATTTATTTAAAACTTGTTTATATGTTATTTATATATTATTTCTTGCGTAAAACTTGTTTATATGGATTTTATATGTTTTTTTGTTTAAAACTTGTTTAATATTTGTTTATATATTGTTTAAAATTTTATTTATATGTTGTTTATTGTTTGATACTTGTTTAAACTTGTTTGAAATATGTTTATTTTTTGTATTTGTTTAAAACTTGTTTACATGTTGTTTTAATATTGTTTCTTGTTTTAAAAATTAAATATTGTTTATATATTGATGATATCTTGTTTATATGTTATTTATATTTTGAAAACAACATATATAAAAGATATCAATAGCATATAAACAATAAATAAATAAGATATAAATTATAGATTTATTTACATATTTTTTAAACATGTAAACAATATATATACAACATATAAACAACAAATGGACAATATATATCTTATTTATATGATGATTATATGTTGTTTATGTGTTGAAAACAACAAATTAACTAAGTTATCAACAACATATAAAAATAAAGATTTGTTTATATATTGTTTTGAACATATAAACAACATATAAATAAGGTATCAACAATATATAACAATATTCAAACAATACATAAACAAAAAATAACATATAAATAATATACAAACAACATATAAATAACATAAACTGTCCGTTCGGAATACCCGTACAGAATAAAAATACCTATCCATGAATCTGAAAAATAATATGTGTATGGACAATATGTTGCAAAATGTATCTGTAATAAAAAAAAGTGAACCATATAAATGGAAAAAAATATTGCAAAGTTTTGTTGTTGAACCGCGTAATTACCACAAAAAAGAAAGAGGAAGATCAGGGTCATTCTTCCGTTGCAACTCACGAACCCAGCAACTGCTTGTCCTCAGACGAAGATTTGGCACAACCGGGTAGAGCCTCGCCTAAGGACTGTTACCATAGCCCTCCTCCTGCGGAATTAGGTGTTCGACCCATGCTTATCCTCATATGGTTCCGCCATTGACGCTAGACATGAGTTCAAATCTATTTGCCATACCTTATACAATATACGATGGTTATTATGCATCATATCATATATCCTAAAATTTATACTTCACCAGCTATATTTTAGAACATATACCTTATATCATGTACCATAAACTTAGGCTAACTTAAACTCAATTGACTACAAGTGACTTGTATTATTGTATATTGTACATTCTAAATAAGATTATACCATCTGACTGACGCATGCAACTGAGATTAGCAGATCAATCAGCTGCTGTATTGCAGTTCTGTTGGCACACATCATATAAGTTTATGTGGATGGCGAAGTTTACAAGTATAAAGACTTGTCTACTTAAGTAACTGAAGCATGAACTTTTTGAGTTTAGTGGTCGGATGCCCATTTGGCAACTTAGGAATTGGGCCTAAAATTGATGAATTAGACCAAACCAATTCCAATGGGCCGATTACAAATTCACGGAGCCCAAAATCATTATTACATTTTCACAACCCATTTTCTAAATTTTGAACGCGCGCATCACTAATCAATATTAAAGATTAACGGACTTATTTATATGTTATTTAAAACTTATTTAAAATTTGTTTAGAATCTGTTCATTTTACAAATTCGTTTTGAACTTTTTTTATATGTTATTTATATGTTGTTTATATGTTTATTTTTTGTTCATATATTGTTTGAATGTTATTTATATATTATTTATATATTATTAATATGTTGTTTATATGTTGAAAACAATATATATAAAAATCTGTAATTTATATGATGTTGATTTGTTGTTGATATATTGTTTATATGCTGTTGATATTTTGTATATGTTGTTGATATTTTGTCTATATGTTTTTTTGACGTATAAACAACATATAAACACAAGATATCGACAACATATAAACATCATATAAACAAGACGTCTTGAATTTGTAAATACAGTTTACCTCAACAAACATACCAACAACATATAAATATCAACAACAAATCAACAATATCTAAACAAGATTCTGTATGATTTGAAATGTAACGCCATGAACTTGAAAAAGTGACGCGTGTGTATTTGTAATATGCAAAAGTGGTCCGTACGAAATAAAGTTTGGAAATTTTTCCTGGTGTACCACGTAATTACCACAATTTAATTCTGTTGTTTGGTTAACCAACAAAATTTGCAATTCCAATTCCATGCTTAATTCATTGGAATATAATTAGGCATGCTTCAGTTCTTAAACCTCACCCCTAAGAACGGTCAATTCCAACTCTCTCTCTCTCCCTCACTCCCTCTAAGAACTGTCAATTCCAACTCTCTCCCCCTCTCTTTATCTCCCTCTCCTTCCCTCCTTCCCTCCCTCTCTCTCACTCTCTCTCCCTTCCCTCAAAAAAATATTTAATTATTTATTTAAATTATCAATTCAAATTTTAATTATATTCTAATTTTGATTCAATTACAATTGTATCAGAATTCTAATTCAATTCTAATTCTAACCGAATGGAAATTTCAATTCTGCAATCTAAATAAACTCTTATAGTATTAATTATAAATTAAGTATAACATTGAAAAAGCCATGACCCGATAGTCGAAGTGGTAGGACACCTTTGTTAATGCATGAGTTCAGGGTTCGAACTGAATGACACACGAATGTGTGTATTTAAGTGCCTTCTGGTGTTAGGTTGAGATGTGATAAAAAAATAGTAAAAGTTGGAAAAAATTAATTTGGATTAGTATGTTTTATAAAGACTTTGCAGTCGTGGAGTCAAAACTTCTTAATCTTACAGGATAAAGATGACTACTTATAAATGGATGTAAAAGTCTCTCACTTCTGACATAAAGAGCCTATTGACCTCTGACAATATATAAGCTGAAAAATTTTGATGTTCGTACAAAAAAGTGAAAACTTCAGAACTTTAAGGCTATTTGTAACCAGGCTACGAACCGGGCTATCGTTCATAGCTCGGTCCACAGGGACCGCATCCCTGTGATGTAGCTCGTCCTCCTACAGGAGGACATGCTACATATTGGCCACACGCCTGGCACATTAATCTTTTTTTGTTTTAAATTAAAATCTGACCGTTGGATCGTTTTGATCCAACGGTCAAATTTACTCCAACGGGAATTAAAATAAAATTGTGTTTAGTGGAAAGCTGAGTAGGCGTCCTGCGAGACTTTTAAAGTAGTCCCTGAGTTACGGATGAAAAAGCTGAGGAGCTAGGAACTGAGGATTTTAATAAAATAACAATAAAAATGCTGAGTAGGCGTCCTGTGAGACTACTTCAAGGACCGTGGGTTACGAGTAGCCTAAGAAAAAGAAACATAAGATAGTAGGAAAGAGAAAGGAAGATAAAGGAGGCATTCACCTGGCGTTTATAAACTAAAAAAATTTATGTACGTACAAAAAGGTCAAAAATTTCAGAACCCGAGGAAAATGAAACTTCCGAACCTAAGGCTACTCGTAGAGGTGTTGCTGGTTCCGAAATTGCCGGTTCTGGTTTGTCAAATGTGAGAACCGAAACCAAACCATGATTTTCACGATTTGGTCCAGTTTCGGTTCAATTCGGTTTTGGTTTCAGTTTTAACCGATTTTGACCTGTTTAACAGCCGATTCGATTTCAGTTCGGTTCTGGTTTGGTTTCCTATTTTCTTTTTCTTTTTTTAATTTTGTTTTTAATCCGTTATTTTATACCGTCAATTGGTTTGTAAATTTTGTTATATTCAATAATTAACTATAATGCCAATAATACATTTTATTCCAAAGATTTTTTTTAATAATTTTCAAACAAATTAACTATTCTACTAGTAATTATATCACATAATTTTAAAAAT